>OY755244.1:37201854-37431854 GCA_963576725.1 Azorinus chamasolen
ATCCAGAATTAGACTTCTTTGGAGTGGTGGTCTTAACGAGATTTTGTTCTACAAATAATTCTTCTCCAGTACCAAACAATTAAGGAGTGAATAGAATGAATGCTGAAGAAGCAAAGGTGTTATTCTTAATGAAATGAGTTTGAAACAGACTGTCAAAGAATGCCCTTTGCTTCAATTTGAAAAGAAAAAAAAAAAATTGGGATACCATCACTATATGTGAGGATTTTTAAAAATGAAAACTTATTTGTGAGGATTTTAAAAAAGGAAAACTTGTTTGTTCCCCACCAATCTTGTTATAATCTAGATTCTACTGGCTGCATAAGGTGATGTTTCCAGCATGCTTGCGAAAAACAATATAGTGATAATAATACAATAAACCTTTACCTGGGGAATCTCAATGTAAGAAATTGTGACAACATGAATATTAATTAGATTGTTTTCTTTGTTTTGGGATATAAACACAGGGAATTTTAGCTATGATAGAAACTGTAAAATCAGTGCAGATCTTGATCAGATAGTCCTGTCGGAGATATCTGTTATGGGTTTACTCTGTTTTCATAAACATCAAAGACACCTCTATCAGGTAAAGAGTTTAATGGTAGTAAGAGACAGGTGAGTCAGGGGACATTGTGTGTGTTTGTGGAGTGTTTTGTGCAATATTGTTATTACAATTTGTCTATTTACAGTAATGTGAATGTATTAACCAATTCCCACATACAGAGACATATACATGTCGACACCTCTGTAAAGTCACTTTTTGAAACCATTGTGATAAAATAGAGCATTTGCTCCTTAGGTAGATTCCTTTTTGGTAGATTTATTTAAAAAAAGCTGGGTCTGAAATTAGAAGCTGGGTCTGAAATTAGCCTATGTGTGAATGGGTTAAATACAGTGGATGTGCATTGAGAAGGCTTTTGTAACGGACATTTTGATTGGCCATTGTCAAATTTGCAACATTCACATGGACAATGTATATGAAGCTTTTTCCCTTATGCCCTTTGGCACCTTGGCAAACAGAGTAGACACAGACCAGACAGCTCCTGAAGGAGCCATTAGATCAGGGTCTGCTCTGTTTGATTATGAAATAATATAGATATGTTACTATTTTTTCTGCCATGACCAAAATCCCTGTGCTCATATGCTATTATAAAATAAATAGCTAATGAATATTCCTGATGTCATTATTTCTTACATGAATATTCATTATGTAAAAGGATGATAAGGATACTAAGCACAAATTGATTTTACACATTTGGGATATAGATAGATATAGGGGAACCAGAGTTATAATAGATCACAAAGTGCGTGTTTAAATACCAAAATCGTCATTTCTCCACCAATCCATATGTTGTGACCACTCTTTAGAATCGTCTTGAAGAGACGATTCTAAAGAGTGGTCACAACAAAGGATTTGGTTGAGAAATAAAGGAGCTATTCTTAAAAATGTTTTAGTTTAGCCATCTTATGTATCCCTCAATGATATATTCACAGTACTGTAAGTTGACACAGTGTTCGTGTTTCAATGGTGTACATTCTGTGCAGTATAGGTGTGAGTGCTCAATTCTGATATTTATTACATATTTATTGTACATAGTGAAATGTGTGAATGTAAATCTTCTGTACATAGACTCATTAAATGTCTCTGATAAAAGCAGAAAATAGCATGTTTTGAAATCCATATTTAAAATATTAAATATTGAAGTTTTTGTGTATGTTGTGAGTGATAATGTTACTTGACAGTGAAAAATAAAGCACTTAGCATTTTTTGTCTTATAACATGTATATTATACATTACACTGAAGCCTGGCCTCTGTTGAAGGACTATTGGCTTTTATAATATCAAGTCTTTCTCTTAACCTTTCCTTCATATAAATTCCTTTCTCACACATTTGCAAACATAGTAGAACGAGACCAGATGACTCCTACAGGAGCTAAAATTCAGCTAATAAATACTCATAATGTTATTATTTCTTGTGTGAATATTGAACAGGGCAAGGTTAACTCTTTCCCTCATATAAATTCATACCTTTCCAAAAAAATACCCAGATCTGATGGCTCCTATATGAGCCATCTGATCTGAGTCTGCTCTGTTTGCTTATGAAATTATAATAGATAGTTTCAAACAATATCAAAAGCCCTGTGTGTATATGCCATTATAAATATTCAGCTAATAAATATTCATGATGTCATAAGATTGCTGAACAGTTTTGATCTTTATGAGTTGCCAAGTTGCTTTGCATCTCATCTACATCATAACTGTTTGCAAGTCATCACAGTTTATCCATAGCAGGCTAAAGGTTAATATATCTTTTTAACCTTTTCCACCAATAAATGTTGATTTAAGAACTGTTGACAGTATAAGTTTTCATGAACTGAAGTTTTATGTACCAAAATTTTTCTGTATGAGGGAAAGGGTTACAGGTGTGATATAGTTCGCTATTTCCAGTATTTGTATAAATATGGACACTTTTCTACTCTAATTCTCAAAATTCACTTGACTTATACCATATAAACACCAAAGTCCCAATAAGCTGTCATATTCACAACAAATCAGGAAATTCATTGCCTGTGATTTGGTAGTCACTACTAGATTTTTTTTCTCTTTTTTTTTCTCTTTTTCCCCCCCTTTTTCCCCCCATAAATATTCATGACATAATGACATCACAAATATTTATTAGCTGAATTTTTATAATGACGTGAACTCAAGATTTTCTTTTACCAAGACAGAAACTGTAGAATCAAACTGATATTATTTCATAAGCAAACAGACCAGACCCTGATCAGACGGCTCCTACAGCAGCCATCTGATCTGGATCTATCTGTTTGCAAAGGTGTAGAAAGTGTATTTATGGAGTAAAGAGTTAAAGGGACACCTTCAAATTAAACAAATGGGGTTTAAAATAAAATAGTTGATTGCTTAACTCTTTCCCTCATATAAACATGTTTTCACGCATTTGCAAACAGAGTAGACCCAGATCAGACGGCTCCTAGAGGAGCCGTCTGATCAGGGTCTGCTCTGATTGCTATTGGAATTTGATAGATCTGTTTCTTTACTTTTTAATATGGCTACAATATTCCACCTTACATATTTCAATATAACTATTTAATCCATGAATATTCAGTAGGTATCGAAATTTGGACTAAATATAGAACATGGAAAGGGTTAAATTAAAATAGTTGGTTACTTAACCCTTAGCCTGGCTTCTCCCTTTCTGTATGTTGATTTTTATTTGCAAACAGAGTAGACCCAGATCAAATGGCTCCTGTATGAGCCATCTGATCAGGTTCTGGTCTGCTCTGTTTGCATATGAAATAATGTAGGTCTGATTCTACAGTTTTTGAAATGGCCAATACATGTAATTTCTGTGTTCATATGCCATCATAAAAATAATCTAAAATGAATATTCGTGATGTCATTATTTCATATTTCAAAGGCTTAAACGAACAAATGTGTCACCGTTTATCGCTGGGGATTTTTTTATGACAAATAGTGCAGAGCCTGATCAAAGGGCCCATCTTGGTTGACACTTTTTGCAAATGTCTTAAATGCTCTCCTGCACTTTAAGGATAAATGCAGGACAAAAGTAATGCAGCAGCTTTCTGCGTTACTTTTATCCTGCATTTTGCAACCATCTGCCTTAAAGACACTCCATAAAATTTGTTGTAATGGTCACTTAAGACTGGGTTTACTCTATTTGAAGTGGTCAGTGTAGCTTCAACAAATATGGATTATTCTTTTATTCATCTCTAAAGATGGATAACAAATTTTGCCCAAAGGGCAAACCCTTAATTGATTATCACAGTGTTTTTTTTATTCCATAAAAATATTTTAGCTACAATGCAAATCAAGGACAGTGTACAACATTATTGTAACACCAGTTATTGTAACTCCCAAGTTTGCTTCTGATGGGAGGCATTATATATTGGCATCTGCTCAGTATCTTGACTGTTTGACAGTGGGACCGTGTTTGCTTTAAAACATTAAAGACAGCATTTTGCAGATATTGATTTTTAACCCTTTACTCCATAAGTACACCTTTCTTTGCCGTTGCAAACAGAGTAGTCACAGATCAGACGGCTCCTATAGGAGCCGTCTGATTTGTGTCTACTCAGTTTGCTTATGATGCAGACGACAATTTTAAAAATGATGCAGACGACAATTGTTAAAAATGGTGTTACAATAGTTTTGTGCACGGTCCTGGAAATAGTTTTATTCTCGTTGCTAGCTGTACAGGATGAGTTGTGTTTGTGCGCTTGTGGGAAAACATTGTTGATGTATGTCTATTGTCAGATAGTTTTATTAACACAAATTATGTATGGCAGAAATAAAAACAGTTTAAATTTTAGATTGGTGTTACATTTCTTCTTTCTCCCAGTTGTGAACATTTCTTGATTCACACAGCAATTGTAATCGCTTGTAATTTTACAGTAAAACGGCTGTAATAACCCTTTCCCTTATATAAACGCCTTTGCACGCATTTGCAAACATAGTAGGTCCAGATCAGAAGGCTCATATAGGAACCGTCTGATCGGAGTCTGCTCTCCGTTTGCTTTTGACATATTGATATCATTCTGCAGTTTTAAAAAAAGCAAACAAATCCCTTGAAAAATTTACATTATCAAAATTCAGCCAATAAATATTCATGCTGTTATTATTTCAACAGGGAAAGGGTTAATATCAATACCGGGTCTTTAACACAGGTTACAGCTTAATGCTGAGTGGAAGTCATACAGAAAGCCCCCCCCCCCCAAAAAAAAATAAAAAAAAATAATAATAATTTAAGTACGACTTTCACACTGGTTTAACCCTTTCCCGGTTCTATGTTTATTCCAAATTTCAATACCTACTGAATAGTCATGGACAAAATAGTTATAATGGAAGGTGGAACATTGTAGCCATTTTAGAAACTAAAAACACAGATCTTTCAAATTCCAATAGCAAAAAGAGCAGACCCTGATCAGACGGCTCCTATAGGAGCCGTCTGATCTGGGTCTACTCTGTTTGCAAATGTGCGAAAACACGTTCATTTGAGGGAAAGGGTTAAGCAGAAGTCTGCCTAAAAGAACCTATAATTCTTCTTTACTAAAGTCCAGTATAGAGGGTTTTACTGTATATATAGAAATGCATTTTGTAAAAATACATGTATGACATGAACACTTTTGTCATAAATCATTTATCCGTTTCCCTCATAAACGGCTTTTCACGCCTTTGTAAACAGTGTAGACCTTGATCGTATGGGCCGTGTTATCGGGGTATGCTCCGTTTGCTTATGAACTTATAATACATCTGAGTCCACAGTTTCTATAATTACCAAAATTCAGGTAATAAATATTCATTTTGTCATTATTTCTTACATGAATATTTAACAGGGAAGGAGTTAAAATGAAAAACTAATAGGTAATTATTCAGGAGCGTAGCTCAATCCAAATGTGTTGTACGCACCAAGGTTATAGGGATCCGGGGGCATGCTTCCCCGGGAAAAATTTGGATTGTGTAGTTTTGAAATCATTGTGATAAATAGAGCATTTGCTCTTATATGGGGGAAATGCTCTATTTATCAAAGTGGTTTCAAAAGGTGTCAATGAAGCTTACATGGCAAGACAGAACGTCTATCAAAGTCTAACCTAACCCCCTCCCCAACACACACACACACACACGTCTTTAGCCTTCGATTTTTAGCTCACCAGAGCACAAAGTGCTCAGGGTGAGCTTTTGTGATCGCCTGATGTCCGCCGTCGTTCGTCGTCAACAATTTGAACCTTTAAAATTCTTCTCCTCTGAATCTACAGGGTTCTCAGCTTTCATCTTTGGCACATAGCATCATCTGTAGGTCCTCTACAAAAGTTATATAAATTATGTCCCTAGGGTCAAAATTGGCCCCGCCCCAGGGGTGCATTGTTTTCTATAGAAACATATAGTGAAAACTTTGAATATCATCTCCTCTGAAACAGGAAGGTTCTCAGCTTTCATATTTGGCACATAGCATCATGTTTAGGTCGTCTACAAAACTTATATAAATTATGCTCCTCTGGTCAAAATTGGCTACACCTCAGGGTGGACAGTCTAGCAAACTTATAGCTGACCTCGTTTTTAAGCATCTTCTCTTTACTCATAAATAGGTCATCCAGTCAAGCAGTAGAGAGATGACCAGTGGCTATTTTTAGTGCACCTGTATCTGGTGCTGGAGCTCTGTCTTAACCCTTTGCCTGTTCTATGTTTATTATTAATTTGAATGCCTACTGCATATTCATGAACAAAATAGTTAAAATGAAGTATGGAAGGTGGAACAGTGTAGCCATTTTTTCCAAATTTCACAACCTACTGAATATTCATCTACAAAATAGTTATAATGAAATATAGTAGGTGGAACATTGTAGCCATTTTAGAAACTTAAGGAACAGATGTATCAAATTCCATTAACAAACAGGGCAAGCCCTGATCAGATGGCTCCTATAAGAGGCATCTGATCTGGGTCTACTCTGTTTTCTAATGTGTGAAAACACGTTTATATGAGGGAAGGGTTAATTAATAATAGTGATTGGCAGTATGATATTATTATAACCTGCCCTGCAGTTCAGAAGAAGGGTAAATCATGTAAAGACTCCAGAATGCCAAATTAAAGATTTTAAATAAATTATGAAATATTTTTTCACATGAAATTGTATTACTTGAAACTATTAAGTTAAACTTATGAATATGAAAGTATTATGTAATAATTTATAATAATATTCAAATGCAAAAAAATCAGTTTGGAATGCTAGGGTACACATACCCGTTCAGAAGAACAGTTGATCGCCTTTAGTCAGAACTTTGTATGGCCTTGTTTAAATTATGCCCCAGGGGTTAAAATTGGCCCCACCCGAGGGGTGGTCAGTTTTCAATAGAAATATATAGTAAAAACATTGAAAATCTTCTCTGAAACTGGAAGGTTCATACCTTTCATATTTGGCACATAGCTTCATGTTCAGGTCCTCTACAAATGTTATATAAATTATGCCCTGTGGTCAAAATTGGCCCTGCCCCAGGAGTAGCCAGCTTTCAATAGAAACATATAGTGAAAACTTTGAAAATCTTCTCCTCTGATTGTCTGGTGAGCGCTTCAGTGCCATTCTGGCCCTTTTGTTTAAATTTGGCGATAATAAAGTTTCCACTCTTCATATACATGTTACGCACGTGTATAAGTGCGTATCGCTAGCTATGCCCCTGATGGCAAATGTAACTGAAATTTTACATTTTCGTACATTTCAACCTTTCGAATACCTTTCGAATACGAGAAACGAACACACTGGCACTTGCAAACACTGTATACTTAAATCAACGATTCCTAGAAGAAATTTCTGATCCGGGTCTGCAATGTCAGTCATATTTGCCAGTAAAGCCTGTTACAGATAATACTCAAATTGAATGTACACAATATTTGAACCCATGGTGGACCTAATACTACTTTGAAAATGCACCATGTGTGTGTGTGTGGACTGAGACAAAGGACACGGTATATGGCGTGACGCCTAAACTGAAAGCCGAATGAAGCCATGTACTGTGTAAGTACTAAATACTGTAAATAGCCAGTTTATAGCTGACTTTGTGACAGTAAAATTGTCAACTTGAAGAATTCTATTGTCTACCCAGCTGAGTTTATTCTGAATGTCCTACAAACAGTTTTTTGTATTTATTGCCGTGTCTAACACTGAATTTGAGACTCAGATAAGTAAATTTAAAAAGAAGTCAAGAATAATTTATTTATTTCTCCACCACATCCTATGTTGTTACCTCTCTTTAGAATCGTCTAGAAGAGACGATTCTAAAGAGTGGTCATAACATAGGATTTAGTGGGGAAATGACGATTTTAGTATTTGAATAAGTCCCTTTCATTTATTGCTCTGTGATTGCTGAATTCTCAAAACGGAAAGTTCTATAGTTTTTTGACTGATATATTTCATTCAGTATCTTCGTTTATAGCTCCATGATGATATAGAACGGCAAACAGTGCAAACCCTGCTCAGAGGGTTCCACTAGGAGTCCTTCTGATCTGTGTTTACACTGTTTGCTAATTCCAGCGTACTCGATTGCCACTTTCCCAGAGCTAAACAATCACTAGAAGCCATTGTAAGAGGATTTCCGTAGATTAGTCTGTCTAGACGTAACATGATAGCTAAGAGCAATAAAATATCCATCTTAGAAAATGGGACACGAACATACGACCGTCGTATTCTATAAGTCTTTATGGGTTGAACCATTCTCTTATTGAGACATTTATTTGCAAGCTCAAACATTTGTCTGTTTCATTTTTCAATTTTAGCTAAATTCTGAAAGTAGGAGATCCTTCGAAAGCAAAAAGAGCAATGCGGAAAGAGAAAATTGCTGACTCGGCTGTATTGCGTCTGTTCATGGGCAGTTATTAAAAGTGTAACACTGTTCACGCCCCTAGCTTCGGCTTAAGCGGTATTCAATTTTCGTAACTAACAGCATTTAAACTGATGATCCCGAAGGACCAGACAGTTTGTTTTTACGAACGACTCGTCAAACGATAGTTTGAATCCTGGTCAGGCAGTGGGTTACTCGGTGTCTGATGTGGATACAGTTTGATTCAATATGCCGGTCTTGATCAGTAAGAAATTGTTAGGAATAGTAGAACAGTACGTTCAGGGTGTTTACACCTTTAATCAGATAAATAATTAAAACTGACTCCTCCTTTCCTGAATATTAATTAAACAAAATGTAACATCAAAAGTCATTACTGATTGGCATAACAAACAGTTTGCAAAATGTTTCATATACTCGGTTCCCACACATTGGGGTTAACAATTTTTATGTCCACAGATTTTCCGTAATTATCACAATGATTTTGCCACAAAACCATTATTTTATGCATGAGATATATTGTGTCATGAGATATATTGTGTCATGAGATATATTGTATATTGTGTCATGAGATATATTGTGTCTGAACCCATTTTCCTCATGAATATTCATGTAAGAATACAATCACATCATGAATAATATGATCATTTTTATAATGGACGCAGGAAAGTATTGCCATGGCAGAAACTGTAGCATTATATCTACAGTAAAACCTCTCTATAACGGCCACTAAATTATGTAAAATGTGTTAAAGGCAGGTTGTTACTTAAAGCAAGGTGAAAGTAAAACAGAACGCTCCTATAGGAGCGTTCTGTTTTACTTTCACCTTGCTTTAAGCAGCCACCTGACCTAAATACCAACTAATTAACACAATTTAGTGGCCGTTATAGAGAGGTTTTACTGTATGTTATTCCATACGCAAACAGATATGATCTGTATCTGCACTGTTTGCAAATGCGTTAAATCACGCCTCCATCATGTGCAGGGTTTATCCTACATGTACGGGAGCCGTCTGACCTGAACCTACTCTGTTTGCATAGGAGTTAAAATGCGTATATATCGAGGGCTTGGTGCAAAACTATTCTAACTCCTTCACAAAGTGAAATCAATATTGCCCGATCTTACTCTCAAATCTCAGATAAAATGCAATGTTCAAGAACGTTTTTCGCCATGCCAGAAACTGTAAAAATATATTTATAATGTTGTGCCCCCACAGGCGTTATCTCAGTTTTCAACATTTGTCAGGATGCTGGACCTGAGGGACATCAACACACAATTCTGCTAGATCAGGATCTAGCTTTGATTATAAATGTGGGCTCGCTCTGAGATCTTATTTCAGAGAGTTAAGGCATGAAATAAAAGACAAAGTTTCAAATATCAGTCATATTAGTTTGTATTTGTATAATTCTTCAATAATCCTAAACTCTAATTATTACAATTCTATAAACACAACAATCTCATTAAAATACAGATCTAGATTCTACTGTATCAATTGCATTTGTCATCTTTTCTATCCCAAACTATTGTTCTGACACCTTAACACATATTAAGAGTTGAAATTACTGTATTGAAGAGTTGACCGAATCTGGTAATATTTACCGGATCTGGTAAAATTACAATTTGACCGGATCTGGTAAAATATTAAAAATGATAATATTTATGATTTTATGTAACAGTTTTCATATGTAATTTAGTAAAAGGTGATATTTACTCATAAACACACATTTGGAAGCTGAAGTTACGGTATTAAAGTGTTTGACCGAATCTGGTGATGTTTACCGGATCTGGTAAAATTACAATTTGACCGGATCTGGTAAAATATTCAAAATCACAATAAATAAGGTTTTATGGGACCTTTTGTATATGTAGCCTATTATAAACTAATATCTATTGAAAGTATGTTCACCTGCAGTCTAGATTTGCTCTTATTGATAACAAAATAGAGTGTTTTGGTAGTTTCACCGGATTGGGTAAAAGTACAAGAGTTTGACCGGATCCGGTAAAGGTGCTGATAACCGCTTTAAATGTAGAGTGAGTTTGTGATTCTGGGTAAATTATGACTGGTTATATATTCCTATATCATTTTGGGTAAAAATACCTCAAGGTTCCTATTCATTGTGAACAGTTTTCAATTGACCGAATCCGGTCGACCTTTCTCTAAGTGAGTAACAGACATACTGACGCTCCGTCAGAATGGGCCGCCTTTTATACCCATCTTGACGTGACGTCATCAAAACAACAAGCAAAGTGCACGTAGCGTTGTCGAAAGAACATCAGCTTTTACATGGAAAACATAGCGAGTTGAGACATTTCAAGTGAGTTATAGATTCTATGTGACTTATATAAACTATAACTGTCGAAATCTCAACAAGAAATAGCGAAATGACGCTAAAATATGACTTTGTAAAAACCGGAAGTCAAGATCGAAAATTACGGGAAAGTTTACGTGGAGCGAACGATTCTACGTGACAGTTGCCGAAATCTAGGTTGTACAGGATTTGATGACATTTAAAAGGTATAGATATCGATACGATATGCAGAATAATAAGTAGATTGTGACACGGCACAGCATTACCCCCGTCCCTCAGGAATTGGTCCCCAATTTGGCAAGATTCAGAAGCGAAAGTAGACATGTGATCGTTACCGGAAGTGAATTTTTAAACTGGGAAAAAGAGCATGGCCGTTGTCACAATTTACAATGTGAACTGGTAATTTGCAATATATCATATAACTATTAAGATTTCGTCTATCTTAGCATGGCACACAGGTTAATGCATGTCCAGTCTTTCAATTTGCTTTGATTTCGATGAATGACAACAATTTAACGAAGAGCACGGTGATAGAAAAATCACATTGATTGGCAAAACTTAGTGCAGAGGATTCAAACCATTTATTTTGTAATTTCGTCCTCTGTCTAACTTTTGGAAACAAAATAATACATTAGCATTTAGTTTTACATAAATGCAATTCTTAATGTTACATCTAATCAAACTTATTTTGTTTTAACCATCAATCAGTTCATAAGTTCTGATTCATTCTTCTTTCCATCATTAATTACAATGCTGAGAAGATAAAGTCAGACACCTTATGTTCAACATGTGCTCTGTATCTTAACATGTTTTCAACAACTAATTTGTAAGAAACATATCTTAAACCAAACAATAACAAGTTATTCAACTTGTCTTAGTCTTAACAATGCAATTTATCAAAATTCATAAATTCAATAGAATATATAAACATCAACACGTATACTTGTTTGGCCTACAACCAACCTCTGTTTATCTTATTAATAAGAAAACAACATCTGTTTATCTTATTAAGAAGAAACTGAAAATATTTTCTATCATCAATTTAACTCCCATTTGATATCCAATTCTTTTGAAAATTTAGTAGCTATAAGCACTATTCAAATTCAGTAGTACCAAACAAGTCATTTTATTCAGAGACATATCCACTAATGTATATGTCTGTTCTATTTACCAACATAACCATTTTACTCAAAATGAATCCACATAGGATCCAAATTTATGTTATTCTGTTAATCTTTCAGAAAATGACACACAGTTATCATTTCATTCTGAATATACTCAGTAACTTATAAAGTAGTTGCTCATAATCTTAATTTTTTAAAATTTATTTCAGGTTAGAAATTAAAGATGGATGATGCAACTACCTTCTGATAATCCCTAGATTTTAAATTGGTAAGTGATCTGGAAAATTTATGAAATTCAAGTAGCCAAAATTATTTTGTGTACAGTCTTCCATGAGACAGAACTGTGTATGTGCTCACAGTTTGTGTCATAGAGGCTTACATCAATCACAAACAATCACACAAGTGAAAAATATTCATCAATGAAATTTCAGCAAGCATAACAATTTGATTTAGAGAAATTCCTACTGCAATTACATAACTGCTATGTGTATTATTATTATGCCACAATCTATCTGGTCAATGAAAGATATATTGTTATTACAATAGCTATGAAATCATTAACCGGAAGGAACTGCATGATTATCTATCCGGCCAATGACAGAAATACCTCATATACAGATACATACATAAAATTTCAGTGACCAAGAAACACATTATATAATTCATTTCCATAATTTATGAATTTAGAGCCAAAACATGCTGTATGTATACATCAGGGCTTTTTTTCCCAAAATTGGGAAGGGGCCTTAGCCTTTCATTTTGGGAAATTCAAGCGCGATTTTCGACCAAATTGGGAAAAAAAATGTAGACTGACTTTCAAGTCTTGAAGATAGTCATACATCAATATTATAAGCAAAACCCATGGGTGTCTGAGTTCATACTTCAGCAGAACTGCTTTTCGGCCATCATATGTGTCAAGAGAATGACTATCTGTGGATATTGAATGACTATCTGTGGATATTGTAGGTGTTGAGACAGTAAGAAACTCAGATGCATCACTATGGGACAATGTAGGGGGTGGTTGAATTATACTTGCCACATTTGATGATTCAGATACAGAGTGAGACTTAGAAACATTAGGAGAGGTCGGGGTGAAATCCTGTTAGTTGACTGTCTGGTCTTCTGACACTGGGAGATCTGACTGACCTTGCACTTAAGCAGACGCTTGTGCTGTCAAAGAGGAAAATGAATCCGACTTTGTCCTTTTGACACCAACGGTGAAAAGGCTGCGCTGTTTTTTATCTTCTGCAGCCCTTTTAACGGATTTTATATAATACTTTCCGTTTTTCGACATTTTTAAAGTTTGTTTAGGGAGTGCTTGTTTTCCAAATATTAATTCAGATAACCGTAAGAATATGTTCTACAGTATTCGTTCAGAAAACGATTTAATTATTGTTCATAAATTTTAAGCGTGTACAGAAAGCTATCACGAAGCATTTCAAACAATTTAATCTGAAATGGTGACCGCGCAAAATCTCCAGGTAGTTTAATAAATCGTGCAAAATTACTGGATTTAGTTCTCGATTCAACAAATCAAATCGGGTCGATAAATTCGCAGCATCTCGGTCATAAATAGAGTGCTGAGTCATCTTCGTATAGATGCTTGCACAAATAAAATTACGTTGGATTAAAGCGTTTAGGGACCGTGATCGCTATGTCTTCCCGAAGACGAGTGTGGGTTACTTCCCTTTGAATGGAAGAAGGTCCGATGGCCCGAGTTTAATTTTGTGTCTTGTTTTTTCGTTTTTCTTTGACATTGGCAGACTTATTGTTTGGACCGCGGGCAACATATTGGGAATTTCTGCATCGTACTTTTGGGAAATTCTTTCACCGAAATTGGGAAAAAATAGGCTTTTCGCAATTGGGAAGTCACCGAAGATCGGCCTCTATTAAAGAAGGAAAAAAAGCCCTGTACATATTTCTTCCAAAATATGTCTTACATTACTTGTTTTAGTTAAATGATATAACTAATTATTTATTTAAGGTTATCTAAGTCACTGTAGACATTTACAATTAATATTTACGCACACATTACAATCTTCAATGACCTAAGTATACTGGTATGTGACCATAACTGATCAATAGTTTTATTTAAAATTTGAAATTTTCTATCAACATTTTTGAGTTTGTAAGTAACTTCTATTAATTACAGCTAGAATTAATTTCAATGCTCTGGTCAGTTTAGTGTGATCCAGTTTTTATTCACTGTTTTTGGTCTATAAAATACCAAAATCAGCAGATAATTACACACAATTTAAGTTTTATCTTATAGCTAATTTTGTCCTTTGAGATACATACCTGTATACCTAATAATGTTAGATATGGCTGAGACAGTTCAATCTTTTATGCAATCAGCTTTATTTGCTGAATACTATGAATACTGAATAGGTATACATTTATTTTATTTATTTATTTAACAATGCTCCTTTAATGGAATAATTCATATGTCTCAAATACAGATAAAAGTATGGAAAATTGTACTTGAAGTACAATCTGTCAACTGTTACATGTATAAAGTGAGCTTAGCTCTTCTAGATAACAAAATTGTACCGACTTCAACCATAAATTTAACTTCTATAAGTTTGTAAAATACAAAATTGAAATATTATAAAGTATTAGTATGCAAAATTGTTCTTCTGTGCTGTTCCAGGTGGTGGTGACTTCATAATCCATGGAAGAATATTTCAATTATCAGTTTCATTTTTCAAGCAGTTCATTTATCTGTCATTTTCAGGTGTTCAGTTTTCAATATCTAATTATCTAATGGTGTATTTTCAGGTATTCCGTTGTTTTTTAATATTTAATGGTTTAAGCCCCAGTCTAAAATCTTATCTCTTTGTAGATTTTCTTTCTTCACTGACATTCTCTTTATTCTATAACTGTATTGAGTCTATTTCTCTATTTCTTTCAGGTAATTGATAATTATTAATAACTTTCAGAATTGGGCCACCAGACTGTGTGGGGGTATATGTGTGTGTGTCTTTATGGTTGACAGCTAAAGGAATAAAGGTATGTAACTTAGGTGAGTATCAACAAGTAGCATCTGCTTACTTGTTACAAATAATCCAATATATTCTACATGTACATTTAATAACAAACTATCTTAATTTTTATAAATTTCTCAATCTAACAGTTAAACATCACCAGTGAATGGTTTCAATTTGTCGTGATGTACGACTTTTGGTTTCTTTCTGGGACTTTCTTGAATTCTGTAAAGAATATCACTTATCTTGGTGATTACTTTGAAAGGCCCTGACCAAGGATTTCTGAGTTTTTCAGAGATGCCTACTCTGCGTCTCTTGTCATGATACCACACGGCATCACCTACTGCGTAGTTACACAAATTTGTTTTCATGTCATAACTCTTTTTCATGCTAGTGCTTGACATTGTCATTCTTTGTTGTGCAAATTTATTTACTTTATCTAGATTCTCTACAAGATTTTGTACAAAATCAATCCCATACTTGGATTCTTTTTCAGCCTTATCTAATTCAGGTTGACCAAAGACAAGATCTATGGGCAGCCTGATGTCGGACCCGAACATCATGGAACATGGCGTGACTCCAGTGGACTGATGCACTGAAGCTCTATAAGCCATCAAGCAGAAAGGTACACAGTTGTCCCAGTTTTTCTGATTCTCAGAGACAAAAGCTTTAAGCATATTAAGCAGGGTCCTATTTGTACGCTCTACTAAACCATCAGATTGGGGTCTATATGGTGTGGTTCTTGTCTTGTGTATCCCTAGTAATCTGCACATTTCTTTGAAAAGGTTTGACTCAAATTGTACCCCTTGATCAGTATGAATCGACAATGGTGCTCCAAACCTCGGTATTATCTCTGTCACTAGGGCTTGAGCTACAGTTTCTGCTTCAATATTGGGTAAAGGTAAAGCTTCAACCCACTTTGTAAAATAGTCTACAACTACCATCAGATACTTATTCCCATTATCACTCTTTGGAAGTGGTCCTACTATATCTATTGCTATTCGCTCCCACCTAGCACCTACTTGATACTGTTTCATTGGAGCTTTCATCTTTTTCTTAGGAGATTTTTGAGCTGAACATTTACTACATTTTCTACACCATCTCTCTACATCACTCCTAAGCCTATACCAGAAGAATCTCTTCCTAATCTTACTCAGAGTTTTCTTAATACCTAGGTGACCACCACCTACATTGTCATGAAGTTGTTGTAGAACAAAGTCTTTTAGGACTACTGGTAGTACTATTTGTAATTCTATACTATCTACACAGGCATTTTCCCATTTCCTGTATAAAACATCATTCTCTACAACAAGAGATTCCCACCTGTACCAATAATATTTCAGATCTGCACATAAATGTGAAACATCAGACCACTCTGGTCTGTGTTCTAAGTCAAACCAACTTCTTACAATTCGAAGAACTGAGTCGTTCTTCTGCATTAGACCTAACTCTGTAAGGTCTAAATTCTCAATATCTATTGTACTGTCCAGGGTATGTGGTGACCTGTTGTCCATATACACATCTACTGGTGTTTGAGAACAGTCTCTAGATGTACTTGGTGTTTCAGTGTTATCTGTCATTGTCTGACCTGCATAACAGTATTTTGAAGTTTTCTAGTGAACTCTCAGATGAAACAGAATTTATATCAAATGGAAAAGTAGTGAAGTCAAGCAGGCAAAGCCACATGCAAGACGCAACCACCACCAAAACACCGATAGACAGCATGACACACACACACACACAACCACACACCCAAACGCACACGCACACACACATACGAAATGAACACAGAAAACACCAAAAGACACACAAGAAACAGGGACAAACGTTCCACAACATGAACAAACCACAAGCACAAAGACGCAAGGCAAACAAAAGGAAGGGTGACAAAGAGAGTACCGCCTTGGCACGGTCAGCAGCAAAAACACCACTGGGGGTTTAAACCGGTTTACGGACGTCCTAACCTCACACTTCTCTCAAAGTCACCCTAGCTTTACAAATATTGTAAATAAAGGTATCCCCGCTGGACTTACCCACAACATAGACGACGGTGAACACAGGACAACATGTAAAACATAGCATAATAACTGTGACAATCCGTCAAATATGTACTCAATGGCTTTGCTGAAGTCAGAGCACCTGCAGGTAAGCCGTTAAGGGCACGACAGGGAAAAAATAATACATGAGTCTGGTAAGCTCCTCCTAAGTTAGATTTGACCACAGTTAAACTCTGAATCTTAGGCTCTAAACTATTACTGTTAACACATGCAGTATCGAAACCTACTGAAATAGTTTCTTTATCATCTGTTGCCTCCTTCATATGACTGGTTTTCTGATTATCAACTAAACTAGAATTTCTGTCAGACAGATTTGATCTAACCTCATTGAAATTCTGACCATTATCAATTTTCAAAACAGACTTTCTGTCAGAGTTTATGGAACTGACCTCAGTGAATTTCTGTTTGGAAATTTTACTACACTCTAAAGTACTACATATAGATGTTCTACTATTCCCTGACTCTACTGCTCTCTGATACAAGACATACAGTGAATATAGTAATGCTAAGATAACAGGATATTTGAGTACAGTAATGAAACCGACCAACATTATCAGCATGACTATTGCACTATCAGTATTTTTCTGTTTTCTTCTACAGGTCTCATACTCAATTGAAATTGAATCTCTACTTAATTTGTCATCGTTTGGTTTGATAACAACCTTACTGTCTTTTTGCCTATCTGTTTTGTCATCATGCACTGAAACAGAGGCAACTTTCTCAACCTCAGAATTCATCTTTTCTGAGACTAAGACTTTATCTCTGGGATAAGATGTCTGATTATCAACAGATCTGTTTTCATAACGAGTCTCTACTCGTTCACAATATGAACAATTTTTGTCATAACATGGTCTGCGACTCAAGGCGTCACAGTTTGAATGCAATCTGCCAGGTCTATGTACTATTTCAAAATCATAATTTGACAATATATTAATCCATCTACACAACTGACCTTCAGCTATCTTGAAATTTGTTAACCACCTTAAGCTGGCGTGGTCTGTTTGAATTTTGAATTTTCTACCATACAGATAGTGATGAAAGTGCTGCACAGACAACACTATAGCATTGAGTTCTTTTCTCGTCACACAATAACCTCTCTCTGCTTTTGAAAAACACTTTGAAAAGTAAGCAATCACCTTTTCTTGACCATTCTGTATCTGTGATAAAACACTACCACAAGCAACATCACTGGCATCAGTACTCAAAATAAAATCACCATCTTGAGTAGGGTATGCTAGAATTGGACTAGAAACTAATGCCTTTTTCAAAGCCTGAAATGCCTTTTCACATTCATCGGACCAGATGAACTTGGTACCTTTTTCTGACATTCGGTGCAATGGTTTGGCTATGGTTGCAAAATCTTTAATGTATTTTCGATAGAATGATACTAAACCAATAAAACTTCTAACATCCTTAACACTTCTAGGAGTAGGCCAATCTGTGACTGCTTGAATTTTCTCTGGACAAGTGGAAGTACCATTTTCACTAACAACATGACCTAAGAATGTAACTTCTTTCTGCAAAAGATTACACTTTTTAGGGTGTAACTTTAAATTGGCTTCTTTCAACCTCTGAAACACAGTTTTCAAGTTTTCTATGGCTTCCTCAAAAGTTTTTCCTATGACAATAATGTCATCCAAATACAGAACAAGAGTTTTCCATATTAGACCAGAAAATACTAGTTGCATGAGTCTTGTGAAAACAGAGGGACTTGTACAAATTCCAAAGGGTAGCTTGCAAAACTGATATTGTCTACCACCTGCTAAACTAAATGCAGTTTTGGGTCTGCTTGCTGAATCAACATTTACTTGCCAAAAACCTGATCTTAAATCTAAATTTGAAAAAAACTTTGATCCAGATAATGCATCCAAATTATCATCTATTCTAGGTAAAGGCTGGTATTCTTTTATTGACACTTGGTTAAGCTTACGGTAATCACAACAAAATCTGACAGAACCATCTGGTTTTGTGACCAAAAGGACAGGGGATAACCATGGAGAACATGCAGGCTCAATAATTCCTCCTTTTAACATTTCATCAATTTCTTTTTCTGCCACGTCTCTCTTTGCCAAGGGAATGCGATAAGGATATGTTTTAATGGGCGGATGATCTCCAGTGTCAATGGAATGTGAAACCAAATTTGTCCCACCAATATCTAGCTTAGAAGAAGAAAAGACACTCTGATTCTCAATTAACAAAGTTTTCAACTTCTTATTCTGGTCAGGTTCTAGATTTTCAGAGGCACGTCTGAATAAGTCTTGCATATGTTCTGGCAAATTATCTGTTTTGTCTGTTTTCATTTCTGTTTTGACTGAAGAAACAGGCTCAGATGTTGGTACTGATACACACTCATAGACAGCTGTAACTGTGTTTTCGTATATTTTACAAGGTTCCTTCTTAAGATTTGCAATTCTAATAGGAAATGTCCCACTGGTAGGATCAATTAAACTTTTTCCAACTAGGAGTCCAGTTTTCTCTTCAAATTTTGAATCTGGTTCTAAAATTCCTAAGTAATCATTATCAATAGGATCCATAGGTTTTCCAGGTACAATCATTTCTGATTCTGCAGGTATTATTACAGTTTCAGAAACAGCTATTCTACAACATGTGTACTCAGCATTGCTTGAATTGTGAAAGCATGGGATTCTTTCACCATGTAGAGCAATATAGCCTTTGCTCAACATAATATCACATTTATTTTGCATAAGAAAATCTAAGCCTAATATTCCACCTTGTTTTATATCTGCTATCAAAAACTCATGGGTTATTTTCTGTCTACCTATACCAATTTCTATTTGTGTTTTCCCATCAAAAGGAGTTGACTCTCCTGTAACTGTCACTAAAGATGATTGTACTGGAAAAATTGTTGGCCTACTTGAATATGGTAATTTTTCTACTGTTTCTCTATTTAGAATTGATACATTTGCACCTGAATCTACTAAAAATGTCACTTGATTTTGGAGAATGTTTGTTGATACAAAGTATCCATTTTCAGACCCTAGGTTGTTTAGTGCAATCTGGGACCGACTTGATTTGTCAAACCCTGGTCCCTTTGGTTTGACCTTTGAAAGTTTCCCTGACTTATATTTCTATTTTGAGGCTCAGTTCTCTGATTGAACCTATGCTGATAGTCTGGATGGTTCTGGTAATTATTGCGACCTAATCTTTGTGCAGGTCTATAATTCTGTCTGCCCATAAACTGGTTTCTGTTTTGGTAATTATTTCCAAATGTTCTGTTATCAGACCTGTTTTCATAGTACCTATTTTCTCTTGGATTTCTGTTGTTTCTATGAAATTGGTGTTTATTTTGTGTGAAGCCTTGTGGTGCAACATTTTGATTTTGTGTGTGTCTTGAAGTATCTTGTTCCTTATATGGACTTTCATTTCTCAAGTTCTGATCAATGTTACCTACTAATTTTGTTCTTTGTCTGTCAGCTAATCTGTGAGCTTCCATTTTCACAGCCATCTTTTCTGCTTCAAAGATGGTTTTGGGACCATTTTCTCTCAATCTAAGCCTAATTTCTGAATCTGTCAATGCATCTATAAAATTTTCAAGAGCCAGAGTTTCTACTACATCTTGAGTCCCAGTTGGATATGCCAATCTAGTCATTTTTCTAATTGATTGTGCCAATTCAGGAATTGTCTCCCCTTTGTTTCTAACCCTAGTTTTCAACTGAATTCTGTATACCTCTGCTTTGTTTTCTGTACCAAATCTTGCTTTTAATTTCTCAACCAATGAATCAAAGTCACGCCTTTCTCTCTCATTCATTTCACTGAGCAGTGACCTTGCTTCATTTGTAAGTGAGCTGGCTAGGTACAAAGCTTTCTCTTTATATCCCCATCCATTAATTTCTGCTGTAATCTCGTATTGAGTTAAGAAATCATCTAAATCTTCATTTCCACTGTAAGACTGTGGTTTCATTTTCAATGAATTATGTTTATTTGAGTTTGCTGGATGCATACAGTTTTGTGCCAAGCATGGCTCCATTGGCATGCATGTATTCTGGTTAAAGTTTGGATCATTAATATCTATTGGGTTTTGACTACATTCTCCAGTTCTCAATTCACTATTTTCATTTCTGTTGAAGTTGAATTGAATTTCAGGATCAGGATTTTGAATTTGACTTATTCGGGATTTTACTTTATGCATCTCTACCTCTAAATTTCCAATTTTCGTCTGAAATTGGGTATTTAAATCCAGAATTGTGTTTGATAACACATTCAAACTTTGTGTCATTTTCTTAATTTGTGTATTTGTACAACCATTTTCTTGATTTTTATTCAGATGATGATTTTGTGTACCATACTGATGGTCCATATTTTCATTTTCTACCTCAATATTATTTCCCTCCATGGATGATGACTGATTTTCTCTAAGTTCACTATAGTTTTGCATATTACCATCCATGTTTCAATAATGTACTATTTTCTTTCAATGAAAATTACTGTTTAAGAAAATTTAAACTTTGTTACAAAAAAAAAATGTTTTCTATTTTCAGATACAAGCCGTTACTTCAAGTAGATCTATATCTACTAACCCAGAATCACAGTGACCACTCTACAGCAGTTTCTATTTATATTTCTGTTAACATGTTAACAATTTTCTTTGTTAAATAAACAATTATGTAATGTATGTTGTATCAAATAATTATGGTCTAGATCATCATTATCATCCCACTTCTGACACCATTATGTTGTGCCCCCACAGGCGTTATCTCAGTTTTCAACATTTGTCAGGATGCTGGACCTGAGGGACATCAACACACAATTCTGCTAGATCAGGATCTAGCTTTGATTATAAATGTGGGCTCGCTCTGAGATCTTATTTCAGAGATTTAAGGCATGAAATAAAAGACAAAGTTTCAAATATCAGTCATATTAGTTTGTATTTGTATAATTCTTCAATAATCCTAAACTCTAATTATTACAATTCTATAAACACAACAATCTCATTAAAATACAGATCTAGATTCTACTGTATCAATTGCATTTGTCATCTTTTCTATCCCAAACTATTGTTCTGACACCTTAACACATATTAAGAGTTGAAATTACTGTATTGAAGAGTTGACCGAATCTGGTAATATTTACCGGATCTGGTAAAATTACAATTTGACCGGATCTGGTAAAATATTAAAAATGATAATATTTATGATTTTATGTAACAGTTTTCATATGTAATTTAGTAAAAGGTGATATTTACTCATAAACACACATTTGGAAGCTGAAGTTACGGTATTAAAGTGTTTGACCGAATCTGGTGATGTTTACCGGATCTGGTAAAATTACAATTTGACCGGATCTGGTAAAATATTCAAAATCACAATAAATAAGGTTTTATGGGACATTTTGTATATGTAGCCTATTATAAACTAATATCTATTGAAAGTATGTTCACCTGCAGTCTAGATTTGCTCTTATTGATAACAAAATAGAGTGTTTTGGTAGTTTCACCGGATTGGGTAAAAGTACTTGTAAGAGTTTGACCGGATCCGGTAAAGGTGCTGATAACCGCTTTAAATGTAGAGTGAGTTTGTGATTCTGGGTAAATTATGACTGGTTATATATTCCTATATCATTTTGGGTAAAAATACCTCAAGGTTCCTATTCATTGTGAACAGTTTTCAATTGACCGAATCCGGTCGACCTTTCTCTAAGTGAGTAACAGACATACTGACGCTCCGTCAGAATGGGCCGCCTTTTATACCCATCTTGACGGTGACGTCATCAAAACAACAAGCAAAGTGCACGTAGCGTTGTCGAAAGAACATCAGCTTTTACATGGAAAACATAGCGAGTTGAGACATTTCAAGTGAGTTATAGATTCTATGTGACTTATATAAACTATAACTGTCGAAATCTCAACAAGAAATAGCGAAATGACGCTAAAATATGACTTTGTAAAAACCGGAAGTCAAGATCGAAAATTACGGGAAAGTTTACGTGGAGCGAACGATTCTACGTGACAGTTGCCGAAATCTAGGTTGTACAGGATTTGATGACATTTAAAAGGTATAGATATCGATACGATATGCAGAATAATAAGTAGATTGTGACACGGCACAGCAATATTATTCCATAAGCAAAACAGAGCAGACCCAGATCAGATGGCTACTATATGAATTGTTAAAATGGGTATCTATGAAGTACACGGTTGAAGACATGATAGTATTTCCCCTGATTTATCTTACTCTCAAAATACAAGTTAACCCTTTACTCCATAAATACACATTGTCACAAGTTTCTCTCTATTTATGAGGAAGACTATATGATTCCGAATTATTTAGTTGTTACGGAGTCAGATTCAAAGACTATTCAAGATATGCATATATATTATATCATATATTCATATAAACACATTATAATTCTCATATCATATCACAAACATAAGTGTCCCTTTAAAACCTCAACCGCGTGTTCAAAAGTAACGACCACACAGATCCAACATTAACTGTTTGCCTAACCACACAGATTAATATAATGTTTCACTATAACCACACAGGCTAATTAAATTTCACTCCACACAGGATAATGAGTCTCTGTCTCTAACCACACAGGTTAACTATTCTCTACTAATTTACACTCCACATATGATAATGAGTCACTATCTCTACCACACAGGTTAACTAAACACTACTGATTTATTCTCCACACAGGAATTTTGAGTCACTGTCTCGACCACACAGGTATACACATTACCACCTAGGTTAACTATAACTACCGTACAGTCTGCATCCTATCACGTGTTGCACGCAAATTAATACATTGGTAATACTGTCATAAAAGGCAATATCAATATAAAATCTCTTCACATTAAAATATCAGCTGTACAGGAACATCTTGGGAGAAATATGGAAATGGTCTCGGCATTCACAGTGTCGCATTTATGACACGTTCTCTATCCAGCAGAGTCCAGAATAAGCATTGCTTTAAGCATGGACAGTTACATATTCTCGATAGAATTCTGCATTGGCTAGTCTATAAAGTGCACGGCACAACTCAAAACCTGGATCAGACGCCTTCCCCGTTATATAATGACAGTCTACCAAAGGCCACCTAAAATAAAGGAAATGGGGAAACTAACCAAACTGTCCCTTTAAACTAAATTCACAATCTACGCGAATGACAAAAATAACAATGCAAAGCCCTAAACTGCTGGACAAGGGGAGGGGAACTTACACTATTTTCTCTAATGCCCACTTCTCAAAAGCACGTCTGACCGCTCCCACTACTGTGTATAAACTGCCCTGAGTACACATGTACATGCATGGATTACCTGTGCTACAGGTGAATGGCTTTATCAATCAACCCAATACGCGCAGTTAAAAAGAACCAAAGCGCTGAGAGTCCATCAAAGCTAGAGAGCTCAAAGACCAACTGAACTTTGTGACACACATATCTACGCCTTTGCAAACATTAGACCCAGATCAGACGGCTTCTGTAGGGTCTGCTCTGTATGCTTATGAAATAATATAGATATAATTTTACATTTTCTGCCATTGCCAAAATATCCTGTGTTCATGTGCCATTACAAAAAAATAATCTAATGAATATTCATGATGATTTTAGTTCTTAATTGAATTTCATGGAGTGAAGCAGTGAACGTGTATAATTTCCAAGATCTCTCTGATCGTTTTCCAAGAGTTACTAAAGAACCAATGTCTATTTACCCTTACAACACTGTGTAAAAAGAATGTCTTCAAAAATTTGATCTGACGCAATTACGACCTCCGATTCGATCAAACTTGTGAGAAACTATTGACCGCAAACAGTTTGGATCCTGATGAGACGCCGAGTTACTCGGCGTCTCATCTGGATCCAAGCTGTTTGCAAATGTCAGTTAGGTCGCGCTTAGCAGGCTAAGGGTTAAGATGGGGTAGTTTTTACTCTTAATATTACTTTATCTTCGTCTTAAGTAGCAGTCTTCAGATATTGCGTCTTTCCAAGAATATGCTACTCTTGTCTATGATTCATGGTGAAATTGGAAGTTGATATATCTATCTCATCTGGCACAAAGGTGCCAAAATGAATTATTGATGTATTTACTCAATACCACAAGGTCCACAATGGAAAAATAAAAGCATGCTCTTTATTGTGTTACACTTGGTATAGAAAGCATACGAATTACTATTTACTATGATGTGATACATGTTTGTGAACCATATTATGTTTTCTGTTTGCCGAAATAAATCTATCTATCTATCTATCTATCTATCTATCTATCTATCTATCTATCTATCTATCTATCTATCTATCTATCTATCTACTATCTATCTATCTATCTATCTATCTATTGTTTCAGTCATTAAATAATTACATTACTCTCCTTAACTACTGGATCAATGGGGCATTTCAATCAAATGTCTCAAGAATAATCATTGAGTAATCCTCTACCAGATTTCTTTGTCATACTTGCATAATTCTGGTTGCCTTGGCAACTATTTGAAATAATGATTCTACAGGTATATATAGTCCAATAAAACACAACTTGTCCAAAAGTGTTCATATTTTGATAATCTACTAACTGCCTTAAACTTATTTTCACAAGATTAAAATGATGGCCGTCATGGGCAGCCTGGACTGGTTTACCATATGTGGCTATATTAACCATTTCCTCAATAAATACGCCTTTCTACGTCTCTGTAAAGATCACCAATTGAAACCAATGTGATAAATAGAGTCTTTGCTCCTATAGGAGCTCCTACAAAATTTAGAAAAATCCTTTTCTCTAGTTAATGCTCCTTTTCGGTAGATCTATTTTAGAATTTTGTAGTTTGAAACAATTGTAATAAATAGAGCAGTTGCTCCTATAGGAGCAAATGCTCTATTTATCACAGTGGTTTAACAAAGTGACTTTTACAGAGACGTCAAAGTCGTCAATATGAGGGAATGGGTTAACCTTTAGACTGCTGAGCAAATTACTTTTGCAGAATTGTTCACCTACTACATTTTCAAAATTCAAGCTTTAATCAATGTGTCTACCAAAATGCAATCACTATGTCAAATAGTTTGGATCCTGTTGAGACGCCGAGTTCCTCGGCGTCTCATCTGGATCAAAACTGTTTGCATAGGTATTCACTCATCCGCCCATAGCAGGCTAAAGGATAAGCATTCGTTTTGCTTGCGATGCAATATGAAAACCGGACTGGTTCACGCGTCTAACGTAGGTAATAATACATGTATAGGGAGCAAATGGATTTAAATCAACCAAAAGAACACACACAAGAAAACCATAAATGTTTTTATTTCATAAAGTCATGACAGTGCCATGTATGATTTTTTTTCCACAATGAATAATTATCCCCTTTACTCCATAAATACGCATTTTTGTAGGATCCGTCTTATCAGGGTCTGCCGTGTTTGCTTATGACATAATACAGATCTGATTCTACAATTTCTGTCATGGTAAAAAATATTCATAACACCATTATAAAGCATACAGTTAACCCATTACCTCATAGGCTATTTTTAGATCCTACCTCTTTAAATAAATCTACCGAAAAGGAGCATTAAGTAGAGAAAAGGAAAATTTTAGAATTTTGCAGTTTGAAACCATTGTGATAAATAGAGCATTTGCTCCTATAGGAGCAAATGCTCTATTTATCACAATGGTTTCACAAAGTGACTTTTACAGAGTCGTCAAAAGTCGTCAATATGCGGGAATGGGTTAATAAAATTAATATTCATATATTCATTATTCCTTTATAAATAAATATTCATGGAGTAAAGGGTTATAACAAAACAACTCACAGAGAAAACACAGGTAACGGATGTTGCATTAGCCCTTTCCTTCAAATAAATACCTTTTTCACCCATCTGTAAACAGAGTAGACCCAGATCAGACGGCTCCTATAGGAGCCGTCTGATCTGGGTCTGCTCTGTTTACTTATGGAATTTAATAGATCTGTTTCTTTACTTTTTAAAATGGCTACTGTGTTCCAACTTCCATATTTCATTTTAACTATGTTGGCCATGAATATTCAGTAGGTATTAACATTTAGAATGAAACATAGAACAGGGGAAGAGTTAACTCAAGCACAAATACTATGAGCAACATTGAGTTCACTGGCGTAAATGTATAATTATATTGTCCATGCAATCCATTCGAATCGGTATATCTTTGCGAACTTGTACAGATATGTTCATTTTGAAGGCTATTCATGCGATACTTCGTTTGTGACCTCAATATTTTTTTTAAAGCAAGCCCCGTTTTCCTATGTCCCTTTATTCTATGTATAAATGGATTAACCTTTACAACGCAGAATTTTCGAAATGGACTATTCAAAAAATTCAAATAGTTTAAGTTCATCGTCAATTTTGCAGTTTTTCTGACATGACGTGAATTAAAACATCTGCAATACACTTTGGAAACAACACAATACAATAACACAATAATGGAGCATTTAACCCTTTCCCTGTTCTATATTTATTCCAAATGTCAATACCTATTGAATATTCAGCGACAAAATAGTTATAATGAATTTGGAAGGTGGACCATAGTAGTAGCCATTTTAGAAAGTATAGAAACAGATCTATCAAATTCCATTAGCAAACAGAGCAGACCCTGATCAGACGGCTCCTACAGGAGCCGTCTGATCTGGCTCTACTCTGTTTGCAAATGCGTGGAAAAGGCGTTTATATGAAGGAAAGGGTTAATTGCTATATGTCTTTTAAAAGTAATCGATAATCAGAAACATATTATCTAAAAATGGTCAATGTTAGTAAAATATATATTCAGTACCATATAAAACTTATATGTGTAAAACAAATCTGGTCTACTATAATCGTCTCATACACCAATAAATATAACAAATGTATAGAATTAACAGATTAGCAATGCACATACCACATCTGCATGGAACAAGCAAATTATCAACATGATCTGGAACAAGCAAAATATCAACATGATCTGGAACAAGCATGATATTAACATGATATCTGTTTAACCATTTACTCCATAAATACGCCTTTCTACGCCTTTGCAAACAGAGCAGACCCAGACCAGACGGCTCATATAGGAGCCGTCTGATCAGGGTCTACTATGTTTGCTTATGATATTAGATAGATATGATTCTACAATTTCTATCATGGTCACTATTTCCTGTTTTCGTGTGCCATTTTTAAAATTAATCTAATTAATATTCGTGATATGATTATTTGTAACATGAATATCCATGGAGTAAAAGGTTAAAAATAACAGACTGTATACTGTAACAACCTCTACTCAAATAACATATTTTGTTTATAAATAATTTATATAAATCTTGTAAATACCCCCAAAGGGAAGTTTGATATTGTGTAATAATAATAAACACATTTTTATCCAAATTTTTGGTTACTTGACCTTTATCAAGAAATATTTCAGTATGGAATCAACTAAGTGGTCTCCATTATTATAGGAAATGAAAGATGTTTCATTCTGCTTTTTATTTAACATCTTTTTCACTTGTTTCATGGATGTTATAGTGATACCATCATCTGTCTCGGTGTATCTGTTTCATGGATGTTATAGTGAGACCATCATCTGTCTCGGTGTATCTGTTTCATGGATGTTATAGTGAGACCATCATCTGTCTCGGTGTATCTGTTTCATGGATGTTATAGTGATATCATCATCTGTCTCGGTGTACGAATCACTCTTTCATTTCCTATCATAACAGAGACCACTTAAATGATTTCATGCAGAATTGTTTCTTGATAAAGGTCAAGTGACCGAAAATTGGAAAAAAGAGTGTCTATTATTATTACACATATAACAATTTACATCTGTGTAACTGGGTGGTGGTAGACCGTTTCTTATTTAATGAAAACCACAGTTAGTTAATCTTTCAGTCTGCTGAGCAAATATTTCGTTGATAGAAACTTTCTTCTACCTACGATTTCGCAGAAGAAATTCTTCCATATCTTTTTTCAAAGACGTGAACAGGGTGTTAAATAGCGTGGATCCTGGTGAGATGCCGAGTGCCGAGTTACTCGGCGTCTCATGAGGATTCTCACTGTTTGCACATATGGTTACAGATCCGCCCGCAGACTTAAAGATCAATAACGAATAACACAATAACATATAACATAACATATATGGTATTTCAACTGATTTTATATCAAATGAACGGACCATTCACCAGCTTACCCCTTTACCTCATGAATATTTATTAAGAAATACTGAATGTATGAATATTGATTAGCTGAATTTTTTATAATGACATTATGCACAAGAGTACATTTTACTTCGTCAAAAACTCTGGAATCATATCCATATTATATCATAAGCAAACAGAGCAGACCCTGACCAGACGGCTCCTACAGGAGCCGTCTGATCTGGGTCTACTCTGTTTGCAAAACAATATGAAAAGGCGTTTCTATGAGGTGAAGGCTTAACAGACATATCACAAAATAACAACATAACTAGGTAACAGTTACACAGTGGGTACATAACGCAAGTCGTAACATTGTTTCTCCATTAGTACAAAGTGCCAAATTACAAATTACAAAATTTCTCTACAATTGCCCCTCAATAGAAGTCCATCTTCCAGCTGGCTTACGGTAGGTCGGCGGTTCTACATGTACCGCGGTTGCTCTGTACACGAAACAATGCAATTTGTTCCAAGCACGGACAAAGCTCTGGGGTCTCCATCCACTTGTTATTAGCTGGGCGTCGATCTATGACTGAAATACTGTTAAAACAACGAAGATCCCGACACAAACAAATATTTTTTTAAAGCCATTGATCCCTTAACCGTCATCCAGTTTTCCGCAACCTAATTGACACTTGTAAACAGCTTGAGTCCAGGCCAAAACTGTTTGACACCAGGTCAATAGTATTTTATTTCAAAAGCATGCGCAAATCGATCAAAATTGCACGAGATACAAATTCGAGCAGACATTATTTTTTCACAGCGGGTAAGGGTAAATGAAAAATAGAATTATCCAAAAATGTCCCACAATCCATCATATGATCTAGTATAGAAGAAACACATTGTTTGTTACACACGTGCAAACCGACTAAACCATTTCTTTAGAAGTTGTCTGACCTGTTTGCCCACCAACTATAGTAAAACCCCTCTAAACCAGAATTCTAGTAGAGAATAATTAAGATACCTTTAGGCATGTGGCTGCTTAATGCAGATTGAAAGTTATGCAGAAAGCTCCTAGAGGAGCTTTCTGCATGACTTTCACTCTGCATTAAGCTGTCACCTGTCTCCAAGACTAATATTTACACAAAATGTAACGTCCAGTTTAGAGAGGTTTTACTATATTGTAGATTCTGCTGTGGTTAGACATTCCCTTGCTCATAATGGAATTAATAAAAAAAACCCAGCTTATTAATAATCGTAGAGTAATTGTTTATCATCTATCAAGAAAATTATCAAGATAGGCTTTACTGTATATCGTTTGCATGTTTTTCACATTTTTACTTATACATGTATTTTCATATGTTGTCTAGAATACACACCAAACCCACTGTTTTGTCAAACCCTTTACTCCATGAATATTCATGCAAGAAATAATGAACACATGAAGATTAATTAGATTGAGTGTTATGATACCACATGTACACAAAAAAGTTTTGCCATGGCTGAAACAGTAGAATTATATCTATATTATATCATGAGCAAACAGAGCAGACTCTGATCAGACGGCTCCTATAGGAACCGTCTGATCTGGATCTACTCTGCTTGCAAGGGCATCGAAAGGCGTATTTACAGAGTAAAGGTTAGCTATTGTATAATACTCCACTTTTGGTATGAACAGGCCATATATAGACTATGACTAAGAAGCAAAATATAATCGATGTCCATACTAAAACCATAACAAACATAATGAAAATATTGTGCACGACATGACTTCTTAAATGTTATACTCATCTGCTGATCAAAAGAGAAATACTACAGTAAAACCTCTCTATAACGGCCACTAAATTGTGTTAATTATTTGGTATTTAGGGCAGGTGGCTGCTTAAAGCAATGTGAAAGTAAAACAGAACGCTCCTATAGGAGCGTTCTGTTTCACTTTCACCTTGTTTTAAACAACCACATGTCTTTAACACAAAATACTAGATGTAATTTAGTGGCCGTTATAAAGAGGTTTTCACTTATATTCTAAATATGAAATTAATGTGCCAGACTGACAAATGATGTGTACATGTAATACAACCAATTTGACTATTTTACATGTATATGGTTTCATTTGTATTTGGACGAGGTAAAGATATTCAAACCATTCAACTTCCCAGAGCAATAGATAGAATTGTGTATTCAAATGCTAAACTTGTGATTTCTCCACCAAAGTCTGTATTGTGACCACTACATTGTGGTCGCAACTTAGGTTTTGGTGGAGAAATAATAAAAAAGAAAGAAAATGTTTTAATTTACGCATCTTATATTGACTTATGATATAACACGTTTTCATCACTGAACTATATAGTTATTGGGAATGTGAAATATAGACGTATATTTGACGCCTTTGAAGGAATGGCGGATTTATATTTAACACAACAACTGCTTCACAAATATAAAGCTCATACAATAGAAATTTAATACTTGAAGTTCGATCCTATTTGTATGGTAGCGCATTTCTGTCACCATTTAACCACATAGGTTTCGCGAAAGGTTTCGCGTTAATGACGGAGGATATTTGACATAAACATATTGTCCTGTACCGCCGCAAGCTAGCCAGTCCTAATTTTGATAGGTTCAATACTGCACCATCTTATTTCAAGGTTCGATCACGATTCAATACCGGACGATCAAAACGAAAACTAAATGTATGATTTCACAGAAGAAAAGAATGTACAATACAATTGCAGATTGATTTGTAGATAACTCTGTTACAATGTCTATCGTTTTCACTTTTAGATATGTATATGTACATGAACTATCTTTGAAACTGACGAATTAAAACAACCCTTTATAACAAAGTCTTACATTATTTTCAAGAGCATGTGATACCATTTCAAGAGCATGTGATACCATATCAAGATCACGTGATACCATTTCGGAATGAATGAGATGATCTGCATAAATGGACATGTATAAGCAAATGAATCGAAGTTCCAATCGTATCATTAACCCCTTTCCTTCATATAAACGAGTTTTTCACGCATTTGCAAACAGAGTAGACCCAGATCAGACGGTTCCTATAGGAACCGTCTGATCAGGGTCTGCTCTGTTTGCTAATGAAATTTGATAAAAATGGTTGCAATGTTCCACCATCCATATTTTATTATATCTATGTTGACCATTGATATTCCGTAGGTAAATTTGGAACAAACATAGAACAGGGAATAGGAAAATGTTAAAGCATGACCATGAAGCAATTAGACACAGTGTAATCTCTCTAAAGCGACCTTTAAAAAAGAATCGTATTGCAGATCTGAAATGGAGATAATATTTGAATGCTTGGAGCCCTATGTATGAATTTCGTTGGTCCTAATGCAGCCACTTAATACATGGAAGGACACCGACGTTTATTCAATTAACCAATTCCCTCATAGGCTATTTTAGATCCAACATCTTTGAATAAATCTACCGAAAAGGAGCATTTACTAGAGAAAAGGAAACTTTTAGAAATGTGTAGTTATGAAACTATTGCGATCAATAAAGCATTTGCTCCTATGGAGTAAATGCTGTTTTTATCACAATGGTTTCAGAAAGTGACTTTTACAGAGGTGTCAAAATGTGTCAATATGAGGGAATGGGTTAAGTAGTCACTTTAGAGACATTTTACTGTATACTTTTTCTTTAATAACCCCCAAAACATTACTAAAACCAAACAAAAATGAGTTTTTCTCAAATACTCTTCTCATGATAAGTGCAGCCTAAAAGGCATTTTACAAAAAGCTTGGACTCTGATGAGACACCGAGTAACTCGGCGTCTTATCAGGATCCAAGCTGTTTGACACCCGCTCAATAGTTTCATAGTCTCAATGGTGTTAGAGAATCGTAAATTCAGGAAACTAAAGAGTGGGCAGACAGTTGTCTTCAGTATTATATTAGAAGGGTTAAACTTCTAATCAAATGTCTAATAAATATCATGAACGATATTACCATTATACAGAGCTACAGATAAAGGTGCGTACTCAAATCCTAAAACCGTCATTTCTCCATCAAACCCTATGTTGTGACCACTCTTTAGAATCGTCTCGAAGAGACGATTCTAAAGAGTGGTCACAACATAGGGTTTGGTTGAGAAATAAAGAACTTAATCTTGAAAATGTTTTAATTTACGCATCTTATCTGGACCTCTGATTACATATATTCGTATAATTTCTCATTCAGTCTATTTGCGTCAAGGTGGGTCGAATAGCTTTATAACTAAAGGTTCACGGAGTATTTGGATCTTTTTGTTTGCTTTATACTCAATGGAATGTAAATAATCTGCTTAGATTATACATGTTTAGTTGTTTGGAATGAATACCTGCTACCCCTTTACTCCATGAATACACCTTTCTATGCCTTTGCAAACAGAGTAGACCCAGATCAGACGCCCCTATATAAGCCGTCTGATCAGGGTCTGCACTGTTTGCTTACGCTATAATATATATATGATTTTGCAGTTTATGCCATCATCAAGACTTCCTGTGTCCATGTGCTATTATAACCATTAATCTAATTAATATTCATAATGCCATTTTTTCATGAATATTCATGGAATAAAGGGTTAGTCATTTACACATCGTATATGCTTTTAGGCTTCACTTATAATACCATAGCGTAGCCCAGCGATGATGGCGACACCTGGAGAACAAATTTGTTTGAGCTCTTTTTTTCACAAGGTTCAACACTTCATCAGCCGCATCATAGAATCTCCGAAACAAAATGGAAGAAATTCTGCTTTGAAAAAATTAAGAACATCTCCTACTGACCAAATAACTTGTTAACTCTTAACTCTTAACAAATGGTAACTCTTAACCTGCTAAATAAATACAATTGGCTCTTCCTCTTCTGACTTTTAATTAACTCTTTTGGCGCCAAATTTAAAAATGTCGTCTGCAATAATAATTTAATATTAAATATAATTCTAAACTAAATAATACAGGTATATTAGTAAAACATTTGTTTTTTAAAAACCTGTACGCTTGGGCTAAAATAATACAGAAAACAGTGAAGTCCCAGGTCAGATGCCGCCTTCTGTCCTGGGATTGCACTGTTTTCAATGGTGCCAACAGGCGACATTGACGAAGAAAGAGTTAACCCTTTTTATAATATTAATTAACCCTTTTAACATACACGTTACGCCTTTGCAAACAGAGCAGACCCAGATCAAACGGCCCTTATAGGAATCGTCTCATCTAGGTCTGCTCCGTTTGCTTATTAAATTATAATAAATCTGACTTTACAGTTTCTTCCAAATGCAAACCAAAAACATCCAGTGTACATATGCAATTGTAAAAAATCAGCTAATAAATATTTATGATTATTTCTTACATGAATATGCAACAGGGAAACGGTTTAACAAGACGTTGTATCAACACTTATATCACTACAGACGTTGTATCAACACTTATATCACTACAGACGTTGTATCAACACTTATATCACTACAGACGTTGTATCAACACTTATATCACTACAGACGTTGTATCAACACTTATATCACTACAGACGTTGTATCAACACTTATATCACTACAGACGTTGTATCAACACTTATATCACTACAGACGTTGTATCAACACTTATATCACTACAGACGTTGTATCAACACTTATATCACTACAGACGTTGTATCAACACTTATATCACTACAGACGTTGTATCAACACTTATATCACTACAGTAACGGATTGGTATGACAAACAGTGCAAACCTTGACCCGTTGGTCTGGGTCTACACTGTCTTATATACTCAGTTACTGCGGGTTAAGGTTGAAGTTGTAAGCACTTGGATTAGTCATGAATACCTCTCTATAACGGCAACTAAATTATGTTAATTAGTTGGTATTTAGAACAGGTAGCTGCTTAAAGCAAGGTGATAGTAAAACAGAACGCTCCTATAGAAGCGTTCTGTTTTAATTTCACCTTGCTTTAAGCAGCCATCTGCTTTAACCACAAAATACTTGATGTAACTTAATGGCCGTCATAGAGAGGTTTTACTGGTACTAATCATAATGGTGGAAATTGCTAGACTAACGAAATTTGATATTGTACTTTAGATACTGTTGAGAGAAAATGTAATTTCCGATCAGATAACTATAGCCGAACATTTCCCCTGTTTAATATTCATGTAAGAAATGACATCATGAATATTTAGTATCTGAAGTTTTATAAATGGCATATGTACATGTACAGAGAATATTTTGGTATTTGCAGAAACTGTCTGATCTGGGTCTACTCTGTTTGCAGAGACGTGAAAAGCGTTTGTATGAGGAACAGGGCTACACCAACTAAGTGTATACTGTTTGGAATTGTCCGAGTGTCCTTCTTCCATGACACGGCTAATATCTTGATTCCCTTCAATGTTCATTATTGAGCATATTGCCGTAGTGAGATGTCGGTGTAGGGTTAATCTCCATGCTCTCACTCCCCGCAGTTGATGGCTTGGCCACCCATATAAACGATGATCCCCGGTTTTCTGTAATACAATCACCAGAGGAGGATATATATAGAGGGCATTAAGAAGCATGTATATTAATAAGATTCATTATTATAATAGCACGTGGACACGGGAATGTTTGGCAATGCCAGAAAGTATAGAATCATATCTGTATTATCTCATAAGCAAATTATGTTTGTCCTGCATTAAGCTACCACCTGCATCTAGCATCCAGAATTATACCTCTTTTATGTGGTCTCATTAGCGGGGTTTTACTGTATACCCGGTATCCTAATCTATCATTCAGAGAGTTAAATTAACTTACATTAGCTACTTGTAAACATGGATATCAGTTTAAGACGTTAGTCATTTTCGTTATTTGTCATACTAGATAAGCACTTTACAAATTAATCACGTCATTAGCATTTTACAAATGGTTTACATTTTACAAAGCACTTTATGAAATTGATCATGTCATAAGCATTTTACAAAAGCACTTTACAAAATAGATATTGTCATTAGCACGTTTCAAATGGATCATGCCATTAGCACGTTACACAAAGATCATGCCATTAACACTTAACAAATTGATGTCATGCCATGTCTTACCTCTGTATTTTGGAGAATCCCTGCCCACAAAGAATAGTTTAATGTACAATATCAAGGACAATATGACGATTGTAAAGCAGAACACGAGAAAACTGACAGGCCCCGCAGACTGGAACAGCTGAAGAAGATCAAATTAACAAGATATAACAACTAATTAACGAGATATCAGATTCTAATTCGATGCACGTTAATTACCCTAAAACTCCACTGCGATATATTATGCACGGAGGGGGCTTGATGTATAACATATAGATATTTCATAACTCTGAATAAGTAATGTAATTGTCATCACGTTTAACAATGAGACTGAATTTAGTAATTATCATTTTCCCAAAGTCACGAAAATAACATGTTAGTGCAATTACGCTGTTAACACCAACAATACATGGTTCCAGTTTTCTAGAATTTTATAGTTTTAATGTGACTGTATTACAAGTTTGCTAACATACACGTAGAATTCCGTGTATACCTTAACAACACTGCCATAAGCATATTTCATATTTCACTGTCAGCATTGCGGTAAAACGAAACTATTTCATTAATTTGAAGTACACGTATGCTCACAGCTAAGCAGTCCGTTATCATGCACTAGAACTACGTTGTTTGATTGGTCAGGACAGTAATTCATACTAATATTATTTTCATTGATATCTTTTAAATACAATAAAATCTCGATTATTCGAAATTTTAGTACAGAAGAATAATATCACGTATTTTAGTGTTCGAATAATCGAGATTTGACTGTATGATCCATTTTCAAAACACATTTAAGGCAATATACAGAGCAACAGAAAAAGGTGCGTACTCAAATACATGTACTGAACTCGTCATTTCTCCACCAAACCCTATGTTGTGACCACTCTTTAGAATTGTCTCGAAGAGGTGGGAAAATAAATTAGTTATTCTTAAAAGTGTTTTAATTTACGCATCTTAACTGGACATCTGTAAATACAAATGTTATTCCTTTTTAATCATACTTAAAAAACAAAAACCCTTCTTGACATAGATTGGACACGGGTTTAATAATTTTATGTCTACGCTGTTGACAAATTCATACAGTAAAGTTTTGCCAATACGGCCACTCAAAAGAAGTCTTATTCTGGATTTTCAAACCGGTGGTAGCTTAATGCAGGACAAAAGTTATTCTATATGAGCTTTCTGCATTACTTTAGCCCTGCAATAAGCAACCACCTACTTATAAGACTCTTACATTAATGATTTATGCGGTCGCATTACTAGATTCAGTAATGCACTTTTAGCTGATTAACTGACGGCATCATTATATTATAAGCAAACAGAGCACCGTCTGATCTGGGTCTGCTCTGCTTGCAAAGGCGTAGAAAGACGTGTTTATGGAGTTATGGGTTAATAATGGATAGTAATAAAGAACACATAACCAATCCTTACATTTCCCACTATAACTGGACATATTGTCTCCCCTAGTGCGGCAAACACAACCAAACACGACGTTATTGGAGCTGAAATATAAACACAGCAAGTTACATGTATTTGGTGGCATAAAAACACAAACAAAATCATTGTATTAACCCCAAGAACTACTGCCTAATTCAAGGTATATATACAGTGCCACAAGTAAATCGTGGTTATCTAGTAATACAGGTTTATATGTAGAGTTACAAAAGCGCGTTGTTTTGTATATAGTAAAACAAATGTATTTTGTGTATAAAATATCAAAAGTGCATCGTGTATATATAGTAGCACAATTATAGTGTATATAAAGTTAAAGTTACAATATTGCATCGTTCATATAGTAACAAAAATGTATTCTGTGTATAAAATTACAATATTGCATCGTTTAGATATAGTAACACAAATGTATTCTGTGTACAAAATTACAATAGTGCATCGTGTATATATAGTAACACAATCGTGTATATATAGTAACACAAATATATTCTGTACCGTGTATACATGTATAATCATAGTAACACAAAGCTATAACAAAGCATCGTGTATATATAGTAAGTCACATTTATTATCTATGTTAAGTTACAGTATTGTACCGTGAATATATTATAATGACACAAATGCATTGTGTATGTAAGTTACAATAGTAAAACGTGTATATAATTATAGTAACACGCATTTATTGCGTATACGCTTCATAAAGTGACCCAAATTGTTTCTGTGTATATTTAGTTTATAGTAACACAACATCGTTGTGTGTAATTCTACATGTATATTATATTATATCAATTAAGAACATACCGGATAAATAATTATCGCTTATTTGGTGCAATATTGCTTTTGTATATGGCAAAATGTGTTCTTGGAACCAAACGTCTCTCATCCTTTGGAATAATAGACTGTGTTAATCAATCCATCTACTTCTTAAAGTATACCGACGGGGTTCTTCAGGATAAGCATTTAAAATCATGGTACAACTGTAATAAGACAGTAGCGTCTTACTCATCATTTGGCCGGCGAATTTTTATATATATTTCTAAAACATTAGCAATTATCGTGCATACATAACATTAACACGTTTTACATGCTTATATCAAATGTGTATATAATCTTTCAACACGTTATATACATGGTTTTATTTGCTGTGCCGTTAACAGCTCGTATTTTGAAACATTGTCTCCATTATACGGCTTTAGATTGTGCGTTGAAAGTATAATGTCAAGTACATGTATGTTAGGATTATCCCTTTCACCGCCATCGTCGCAAAAATGCACCAGGACAATTAGTGCAGTCCCAGATCAGGGAATTCACTTTTTGTCTCAAACTCTATTTCTATATATGTGCTTTATTCCTTTGAAATTTGCGTTTATTTATCTCATTTCCTTATTTTACCGTATGATTTATCAAAATTGGATTGCAGACGACAATTAGAAATTTGGCGCCGAAAGGGTTCAGGTTTCATGTATATGTACATTGCAGTTAAAGTTGTAGGCACGTTTGGCCTGTAATGCACGGGAACCGAGTATGTATATAAGATCCTTGCAAACAGTGTAGACCCAGATCAAAAGTGTAATGAGGAAGGGAAGCTTTTTGATCAGAGTCTACACTGTTTGTCATACAAATATGTTTTTCAGCGATAAATTTTGATACTTGTTTAATTTATATCCAGAAAAAGAGGAACAAGTTTCAATTATTCGGCAGTTCAAAGGTTAAAGCCTCATGTATATATATAGCAATTAAACGATCATAGAATAATACATGCTTCAACACATACATGTGAAACATGACGTTTCCAATATAAAACAAGTGTCAGTTGGTTTGATGTATTTGTTCCATTGACACGTAAGAAGCAATATGGATTTAAAATACTATTACCATTTATATTTATAAACTGTTCTGTTAGTGCCAACGCCGTTGGGGACATACTGGAGAGGAAGAGGCCAAGAGCGCACGTGCCAATATAAACTGCTATCCGGCTCGTCTGCCCTATTAGTGTTATCAGTAGAGCCACAGCACAGCCGCACTGAAAATATATACATAAATAAAGATATTTAATTACTTAAAAAACACACTCTATTTCGAATTTCCCGATCCATGTGCTTTGTGAAGGAAAAATATGTTCATAAGTTGTATAAGACATAAAAAATGATACAACTTAAAACTTGTGAAAAACTGGTTTCCTCAATAAAGGACAGGAGTCCGACAATTCGAAATAGAGTGGGCTTTATAACTTATTTGTTATTACTTCCCTTAGAAGGACTTTCTATTATATTGTATAGATAAATACATCAAAGCATGGTAATTAACCTATTCCCCTCATATTGCCGACTTTTGACGACTCTGTAGAAGTCATTTTGTGAAACCATTGTGATAAATAGAGCATTTGCTCCTATAGGAGCAAATGCTCTATTTATCACAATGGTCTCAAACTACATACAATATTCTAAAATTTCCCTTTTCTCTAGTTAATGCTCCTTTTCGGTAGATTTATTCAAAGATGTATCTAAAAATAGCCTATGACGTAATGGGTTAACAGAGGTCCATATACGGTGCATAAATTGAAATAACTTATTTATTTCTCAGCCAAACCCTATGCTGTGGCCAAGTTTCTAAAGAGTGGTCACACCACAGGGTTCTGTGGAGAAATGACGAATTTAGCATTTGAACACGCACCTTTATATGTTGCTCTGATATAAGTATAATAGTGTTTTCATCATTGTTTTCAAAATGTACGTAAATAATCCCCTTTGAAACTAATAAAGGTATATATGTAGCACTATAATGCATGTAAAATAATATAAATACAGTAAAACCTCTCTATAACGGCCACTTGATTGTGTTAATTAGCTGGTATTTAGGACAGGTGGATGCTTAAAGCAAGTTGAAAGTAAAACAGAACGCTCCTATAGGAGTGTTCTGTTTTACTTTCACCTGCTTTATAGGAGCGTTCTGTTTTACTTTCACCTTGCTTTAAGCAGCCACCCGCCTTTAACACAAAATACTTGATGTAATTTAGTGGCCGTTATAGAGAGGTTTTACTGTATAGCGTTTTTTTTCTCAAAAGAACTTGTTTCAGTATCGGCAATGTATAGATTTATTCAAAGAGGTTGAGTCTAAAAATAACCTATGAGGGAATGGGTGAAAGCAAGCAATTGTTTAATGCAGGGAAAGTGTTATGCTGCAAGCTATTGCAGGAACCTTCTGCATAACTATCACCCTGCTTTAAGCTAATTAAATTTCGTTTTATATTGTCAGATTATGTGATCTACAGGTTCATAAAACATGTAATCTGCAGGCTGCAATATAGGTGAATAGGTGCGTATTATGAACGATTGTTCTCTGTTATTTGTAAATGTGTTTTATTGCTTTGTTTTCATTAGCACCAATTCGACTTATAAAAAGTCGTCCCGTACTTCATTACTTCATTCTCAGTGTTGTATATTTTCTGGTCCTTCGGTATCATCAGTTTCAATGATTTTAGTTTTGAAAATAGCATACCGCTTAAGCCGGTGCTAGAGGGCGTGAGTAGTGTTGCACTTTTAACAGCTGCTCGTGAACAAACTCAATAAAACCGAGTCTGAAATTTTCTCTTTTCATATTGCTACCTTTGCTTTCGAAGGAGCTCCTACTTTTAGAATTAGTATCAACAATTTATGACCATAACCACGAAGTGTACGTTATGCCGAACCTGCTGCAATTGTTTCTACTAAATCAAATTTGAAATTAAACAGTTATCTGAAATTAAAAAGTTATCTGAAAGAGTACAGAGAACATATATATGCCATTATAAACATTCAAAAAATAGATATTCATGATGAGGGTGGATCAAATGTAACCACTGAATAATCATGGCAAATAATGCGGACCCATATGAGTCATCTAGATGAGCTACCTCATATGGGTCTGCACTACTTACGAATGCAGATGTATGTACATTAACAGCATGAGATGGGTTAAAGTAGATGGCGCTGTTTTGAAATGTACAAATGAATTGTTTTATTTGTATTGGTTAAAAGTGAAGAGTCAGATCTACTACACCTTCACAAGCAAACATAGCAACATCTGGGTCCATGCTTATAAAGCTTTTAGTTGAGTCTGAGTTTCGTTATTAAGCTTTTGATTGGTCAGATTTGAGTTCTCAAGCTTTTGATTGGTCAGATTTGAGCCTTTGGCTCAAATCTGACCAATCAAAAACTTGAGAACGAACTCAGGCTCAACTAAACGTTTTATAAGCATGGACCCGGATCAGACGGCTATTACAGAAGCAATCTGATCAGTGTCTACTCTGTTTGAAGGTGTATTTATGGAGTACAAAGTTAAGGAGGATACCCCTACCGACGAAACATTGCTTACAGAGCTAAAGGGTATCTCATATCATGTTGAAAAAGATGTATGCTAAAATTATGATCTAAAACAATTTTTTACTTAATTCCGATGTGTTGACGCGCTTTTCAGAAAGTATTTACTGATCGTGTATCAAGCAGCTTCAATTCTGATAAGAGACAAAGTCGTTCGGCATCTCATCTGGATCCAATCCGTTTGAAAATATCAGTCTGGTCGTCCGCCTTGCATGATAATATTGAACCCATTCCCCCATACGCTATTTTAGATCCAACCACTTTGAATAAAGCATTAATCCATTACCTCATATGTTATTTTTAGATACAACCACTTTGAATTAATCTACCGAAAAGGAGCATTATTAGAGAAAAGGAATTTTTTAGAATTTTGTAGTTTGAAACCATTGTGATAAATAGAGCATTTGCTCCTATAGGAGCAAATGCTCTATTTATCACAATGGTTTCACAAAGTGACTTTTACAGAGTCGTCAAAAGTCGTCAATATGAGGGAAAGGGTTAACTAAGGAAAATATTTTTTTTTAGAGTTATGTAGTTTGAAACCATTGCGATAAATAGAGCATTTGCTCATATAGGAGCAAATGCTCTATTTATCACAACGGTTTCAACAGGTGACTTTTACAGAGGCGTAGAAAGGCGTATTTATTGAGGAAAGGGTTAATCAAGTTTTTGACGAAAACATCGGTAGATGGACTCGAACCCCCAGCCTGCTGCCGGCGGATGAGTGATCACTCATTACATTCGCAACCAGTTTCTCGCGTCTTATCAGGATCCAAACTGTTTGAAACCCTGATTGTATTTTACGGACAAACTTATTATAGCTTGTGTTTCGAAAATGTAACGGGTGAAAAGTTGTGTAAAAATAATTTGCACAGGTTAAATACCAGACCAAGAATGATTAGTGTTCGCCAATCAATAACGGATTACTTAGCCGACTATTCAACAGCAGTGTATTATTAGTGCCTGTCAATGTTATCGGAGGACGTTTCGGTATATTCCTCTACCAATCTACCCATACCATCTTAACCCATTCCCCACCATTACTACCTTAACCTATTCCCCACCATTACCATCTTAACCTATTCCCCACCATTACCATCTTAACCCATTCCCCACCATTACCATCTTAACCCATTCCCCACCATTACTACATGTACCTTAACCTATTCCCCACCACTACCATCTTAACCCCCATTCCTCACATTACCACCGCTATTCACGTCTTTTGGTTCCTCTGTAAACTCACTTTTTAAAATCATTGTGATTAACAGAGCATTTGCTCCATCGATGCAAATGCTCTATTTATCACAGTCATTATGGTTTCCAAACCTCTAAACAATGATACATTTTTTTTCATTTTCTCTAGTAAACGATCCTTTCCAATACATTTATTCAAAGAGACTGGATCTAAAAATAGCTTATTAGGGAATGGGTTAAGAATCCGGACAGACCCTTGCCACCTTAAGTATTCCGACAGACAAACTTAGGCAATTAGTGCAGACCCGGATTAAACCGCTCCTGAAGGAACAGTTTTAATCAGGGTCTACACTATTTGCTGTTATATTGGTCTAAATCAAAATGGTAACAAAATGTGCCAAATTGAATTTTCAGCTTTACAAAACCATGGGGAGGAGAGATTAAGTGTCCGGATACTTAGAATAATATCGGTATACAGTAAAACCCGTATTAAGCGGCAATCTAAAATAGGTCAAACTATGCATCTGTAAGGCAGGTGGTAGCTTAATACAGGTCAAAAGTAATGCAGAAAGCTCCTATAGGAGCTTTCTGCATTATTTTTGCCCTATATTTAGCAATCACTTGCCTTTTAAGACGTCTATGTTCAATAAATGAATGGTCGCTTAGGACAGGTTCTACTGTACTGTTAAGGGTCATTAATTCAGCATTGTTAGTGATATATGCTAACTAAACCCATCTGTTACAATGTTATAATATGCTAATGGCAGTGTGCTATATCGTTATAATACGTCATTGCGAGTTATTGACATATGTACATGTATCTCCGTGTTACTTAACACATTACCCCCTAGTGACGCATTTTTGCGCCTCTATAAAATTCATATTTTGAAACCATTGTGATAAATAGAGCATTTGCTCCTATGGAGAATGAGTTAAGGAAACCCGTCCAGATCTTATTTTGGAACCCGTCCATTTTCTATACTAAGGGGGCAAAGCAAAAACAAATATTTGCTGATATCAGCTGTTGACATTGCAAACAGTGCAGACCCTGATCATAGGGCCCCTTCAGGATCCCTCTGATCTGGTCTAGACTGGTCTTGTCAAGAATATGTCCTTTTTAAGGGACACTGGACACTATGGGTTAAGCACATGTTGACACTTGTGGACGGACGGGTGTATACCTTTGCAAACAGTTGGATCCTGATGAGACGTCCAGTAACTCGGCGTCTCATCAGGATCAAAACTGTTTGACATCGTGATTGTATTTTGATAAACAAATTGATTATAGTTGGATTTTTAAAATGTAGTAGGTGAAAAGTTCTGCAAAAATAATTTGTTCAGCAGGCTAATACAATGGACATTGGAATTTCACTGGTAGGAGGGTTGATTTATTAAGAATTGCGAGTGAAAAATAATTATAAAAACATCATGTATGGAATAATACAATTTTATATAGTTGGAAACAGGTCGACACACTTTTTTTCTGTGTAGAATTGTTTGTATTTTGGAAATGAAAATATTAGAAAATTATTTCTCCTAAGTCAGGGCTAATAAAAAAAATAATACCGAAACGGAAGGATCATCAACGGTAACAGCTGAGGAAATGACTAATACGTTGCGGAACCGACAACTTTCGCATTCGGAGCAGTACGCTTATGATAACCGTTTAAATCAGGGGTGGGCTTAATAAGAAAAGCTATTTCGATGGAAAATCAACTAAAATGACAGTTTCTAAAGGACCATGGGCACGGAACTGAAGAACGTTTGTTGGCTACTATCGCAATCTGGCTGGAATTGCTGCTTTTTAAAAGAGATCCAGAGGTAAGACCGTGACGGTTGATTCTATACTGTAATCGAGAAAACGATAAAGAACACATTCTTTACGGACGTGAAAGTGTCCGAACTTCAGACCTGCAATAAGCTGTGAACTTGAGAAAATGTTCAGATTAGAAATCGGATATCCGTGTGCATATGCGATAGTATAAACATTCATGATGTCTTATTATTTCTTACATGAATATTTAACACGATGGTGGATAAGGTGTTCCTGTTTCAAGGATCCTTTGTGGTGAATCGGAAGAATTGTATTGTGTCAATAAGGCCATAGGGGTAATACAACATTTTGTTGACAATATATAATATAAAAAACGTTTGATTTTTAATTACTATTCAGTAAACCGCGCCTTTGATTGTTTGCATCAATGGTTTTCTTGTTTGTATATTACATGCTTACTAACAACATATGTAACAACATTATATAGAATTGATCGCTATTACAGCATTTATCTGTATATTATATATCACAATCAGAGCCCCGGATAAGATTTTTCAAGTATAACTTCTTTATTTCTCCATCAAACCCTATGTCCCGAACTCGGCGTCGCATCAGGATCCAAACTGTTTGATACTCTGACAGTCTTGTTGAAAAGAAATTTAACCCTTCGCTAGCTGAATTTTAAAATACATTTCTCCTTCTTCACCCATGCCCTGTTGTATAATGACATATATCTTAACTGTGTACAAGTATTTCGCTGTGCAATCACTGTTGCGGAGTGCACTGGTTGCACAATCAACTTGTAAATAGTGCAGACCCTGATGAGACAGCTCCTACAGGAGCTGTCTCATCTGGGTCTTTCACTATTTACAGGTAGGTATATTGACGCGAATAGCAAGCGAAGAGTTAAGATAAATCAACTATGACAACTAAAGTCTATGATATATTTTACCGATGAAAGTTTACTAAGCAGGGTAATCAACCTAAGACTTGCATTACGATTTATCACTGACGAAAATGATTTTAAAGACAAACAGTTCAGACTCTGATTAAAGGGATTCCCAAGGAGTCATCTGCTATGGGTCTACACTGTTAGGAAATGTTAGGGTGTATAATAGCAAAACAATATACAGATGAACTTCGATATCTCGTTTTCAAGGAATTATACAAATTACATCGAGATAACAGAGGTTCGAATCATCCAATTTCTAATCTGAACAATTTCTCAAGTTCCACCAACTTAATGCAGTTCTAAAGTAATTCTGAAAAATCATGCTGGATCTTTTAACATTACTTTCGACCTACATTAATATGTCACATGTATATCTAGATATGCGTAGTGATACACTCTAGAACAAGTGTGCATCATAAATTTTGAAAGAACCGACTTTTTACTTCGAGTTATCCGAAGTTCGAGTTATCCGAGTTCGAAATATCGAAGTTCAACTGTACACAACCTTTGCTTAATTCAGAAAACATATTAACTCAAAACAGAACACAAATGTTGCTCTGGACAAATACCAATACACTGTAAAAGCATGATACAAACTTGATATGAAGCATTTTCTAATCAATAAGCTATTAAATGACATCTGTAGACACAGCAAATTTGTAAAAAAAATCCTATTAACCTTCTACAGTAAACCCCCTCTAAACCAATATTTCAATAAAAAGTATGTATGTCGTACTTTTAGACAGGTGATTGCTTAACCCTTTCCCTGTTCTGTGTTTATTTCAAATTTCAATACCTACTGACTATTCCTCCAGACAAAATAGAATGAAATATGGAAGATGGAGCATTGTAGTCATTTTAGAAAGTAAAGAAACAGATATATCAAATTCCATTAGCAAACAGAGCAGACCCTGATCAGACGGCTCCTAGAGGAGCCGTCTGATCTGGGTCTACTCTGTTTGTAAATGCGTGAAAATACGTTTATATAAGGGAAAAGGTTAATGCGATTTGAAAGTCATGCAAAAAGCTCACAAAGGAGCTTTCTACACGACTTTTATCCTGCATTGAGCTGCCAAATGTTTTAAAGACGGGTTTTGATACTGATTTGTTCGTCCGGTAGTGAGAGTTTTACTGTACAGTAGAACCCTCTAAACCGGACGTTAAATTTAGTATACATATCGGTCTTTGAGAGTGGTGGCAGCTTAATGCAGGATGAAAATTATGCAGAAAGAAAGAGCTTTCTGTATGACTTTCATCCTGCATTAAGCAGCCACCTGTCTAAATGTATCTAAATTCTTCTCCACTAGAATTTCTTTATAGAGGTTTTGTACTGTACTCCATTTATAAACACACACTTCAACACCTTTGCAAGCAGAGTAGACCAGAGTTTACGCTCCTAAAGGAGTTGTCTGATCAGGAGCTACTCTGTGTGCTTATGAAATAGTATACATGTAGATCTATGTCTGCAGAAACTGACGTGGCAAAAACTTCCTGTGTTAATATGCCGTTTTAAAAATCACCTACTTAATATTCGAGATGTCATTATTCTTACATGCATATTCATGGAGTAAAGGGTTAATATCCAGACATTCGATTCACAGATATTACTAATTGTACCCAGTACTGAAGTACATCGCAATTATTATAACACATGCTGGTATATCTATTATAATTATAGATATCATCATAAATTTTACGATTGATAATAATGATTTGCGATGTCTGTGATTCAGTTCATTTTGTTTATGATTTACTTTAACCAGTGTCTATATCCATAAAACTCCTCTCCTCAGGAATATTGTAATCTTAAATGCGACAATATCTGGCACATTTGCAAACAGAGTAGACCCAGATCAGACGGCTCCTATAGGAGCCGTCTGATCAGGATCTGCTCTGTTTGCCTATGAAACAATACAGATCTGTCTTTAGTATGTATCATAGTCAAAACATTCTTGTGATCATTAATCATTAAAACAACAACAACAACTTAAGGAATATTCACGAAGTCATGATTTATTGTATAAATGTATAGAGTGAAGACGGCATTTCTGTCTATCTATACAACAGAATCTGTGTTATCTGGCCTCCAAAAAGAGGTATTTTTATGGGCCTGTAAGGCAGGTGGTAAATTAATGCAGGTCAAACGTAAGGAGGAAAGCTACTACATGTATATGAGCTTTCTGCATTACTTTTGCCGTGCATTAAGCAACCACCTGTTTTTAAAACTCGTACGATTATGACTTATTTCAACCAGGGTCTATATCAATAAAATTCCTTATGAATATTTTAACCTTAGGGGCGGCTATATTTGGTTCATTTTCAAACAGAGTAGACCCAGATCAGACGACTCCCATAGGAGCCGTCTGATAAGGATCTGCTCTGTTTGCTCGTGAGACAATAGTCACAATACAGATCTGAATCTTCAGTTTGTACTATTCATGACGTATAGAGTGAGACAAAATTTCTGTCTATCTATATACAGTAGAATCTGTCTTAAAACCCATTCCCTCATAGGCTTTTTTTAGATGCAACCTCTTTGAATCAATCTATCGAAAAGGAGCATTAATTAGAGCAAATGAAATTTTTAGTATTTTGTAGTTTGAAACCCTTGTGATAAATAGAGCATTTGCTCCTATAGGAGCTAATGCTCTATTTATCACAATGGTTTCACAAAGTGACTTTTACAGAGTCGTCAATATGAGGGAAATGGTTAATCGGCCTACAAGAAGATATATGTTTATGGGTCTTGTAAGGCAGGTGGTAGTTTAATGCAGGTCAAACGTAATGCAGAAAACTCCTGACGCAGCTTTCTGCATTGCTTTTGCCCTGCATTAAACAACCACCTGCTTCTTAATTTTTTAAAACCCCTATGTTCAATAAATGAATGACCACTTAACCATGTCCGTCATATAAACGTGTTTTCACGCATTTGCAGACATAGTAGACCCTGATCAGACGGCTCATATAGGAGCCGTCTGATCAGGGTCTGCTCTGTTTGCTAATGGGATTTGAATGAGATGTTACTTAACCCTCTTTCCTTCATATAAACGACTTTTCACGCTCTGTTTACTAATGCAATTTGGTAGATCTGTTTCTTTACTTTCTAAAATGGTTACAATGTTCCACATATGTTTCTTTACTTTCTAAAATGGCTACAATGTTCTACCTTCCATACTTCATTATAACTATTTTGTGCATGAATATTCGGTAGGTATTGAAATTTGGAATAAACACAGAACAAGGAAAGGGTTAAAACAGGTTCTATTGCATCTCTATAGCAAACCCAATGAGTAACTGTCAATCAATGGCTCACGGAAAAGTTTGTTAAATATATGCTTTATATTTACTTTTATTACTTGAGGATACTCTTATTTATATTGATATAATGAGAATAAGGAATTACCAAGGAACTAAGAAATATTTTACATTGTCTCCTTAAAAGCGTTATGAAAACGGGTTTGATATCGGTGGACCTACCCGGGTGTTCGTCCGTGTATTAAATGATGCAATTTGTTCCTTGCACGGAGATACCTCTGTGACCCCCCCCCCCCCCCCCCTTGTAATTAGCTTGGCGTCGCGATATGACTGAAATGCTGTTTAAAACGAGCTAAAGTCCGATACAAACAAACACACAAACGCCATTTAGTGCTAAAATATGGGAAACAAATACAATTTGCGTTTGAAGCAGAGTTTGTCCGGTACAGTACCACTCACCATATTAACGGAAAGCATGAATGCAGCTGACAGTTTTGTTGACACAGCAATGGCAATAAGTCGACCAAACGCAAACATTCCCTGAAACGGTAATAAACACAAATTAACTTTTTAGAATACTAAAGGTGAATTATTAATTACTTTTTCAGATTTCAAACACTTTTATTCCAAAATGGGACGCTGAGGAACTATCCAAACTGAATGAAATCTGGGTCCATGCTTATAAAGCTTTTGAGTTTGTTCTCAAGCTTTCGATTGGCCAGATTTGAGCAAGTTTTATAAGCATGGATACTGACCGATTGGAGGAAACATTCATTGAATGGCTAGAGAGGTGATATTTCTAGGCAGATAGCAGTGTGAAGCCACACTTTGGGTGTCCAACGCACTTTGGATTCTACTTGAAAAAATGGACACCAAAGTGCGTTGGTATAGGTACCATATCAACGCAGTTTTGTGTCCATTCTTCCACATGTGATTAAACCGCTGGAATGGCATGTGATATAGGGTTAATACACATGTGGTAAAATTTCAGAAATAATTTTATACTCTATGTTAATCATATTTGTTGATATATAAACCCTAAATTTGGATTTAAATCAGACTGACAGCAAACCAAGAGACGAGCAAGCGTGCAAAGAATTGACAGACGGCATGGACGCTCTGTGTACATTGTGTATGTACAGCTCACGAGTTGTTGTTGTTGGGGGTGGGGTATGAAAGCCATGGTATATGTCCATACAGATGTTGTCCGACACAAAAGTGCAGTGGACTATGGGGCCTACACCGCACTTTGGCGTCCAACGCACGTTGGTGTCGATCCTTCCACACATCTGATGCAAAAGCATATGATATACATATAGGATTAAAACACACATATGTTAAAAATTCAGAAAGATCATATTTGATGTGGATCATATAATTCATATTTAAGTTATTTTAGGATAAAATCAGACTGACATTAAAACAAGAGTCGAACGAGCCTTAAGATAATCGAAAGTCTGTATGAACGCACTCTGTCTATACCGTACAGCTGATTCATGGGTTGTAATGATATGATATGCATGATACATGCCATTACAGCTCTGGTGTCCGACATCAAACTGTGGTGGACTATGTATCGCACATTGGTATCCAACGCACCTTGGTGTCCATTCTTCCACATGTGTTTAAACTGATTGAGACGCATTTGGTATATAATTAAAGCACACATGTGTTCAACATTCAGAACAAATTTAAGTGAATCATATTTATTTATAAATGAACTCTTGTTTTGGATTAAAGATAGATTTTCATGCGTCGGACACCAAAGTGCGTTACACTGCATGAATGAACATTTCCTTCACTAATTTGATAGATGTGTTTGTTTAGTTTCTAAAATGGCTACAATGTTTTTCCAACCTTCCATATTTCATTATAACTATTTTGTCCATGAATATTTCGTAGGCATTGAATTTTGGAATAGACATAGAACAGGGAACCAGGGTTAAACGCAGATCTCATGGCTTAAGTAAAGGCGATAACTCTGCCCAAATAATCCGGCCAGAACGGGGAACAGGATTAAAATGTCTGATATATGATGATTTTCAAATCACCGTTTGAAGTGCGTTATACTGACTTATGTGTATCAAATCATTTGTAGCAAAGCAACGCACTTTACTGTATATAAATGTGGACACCAAAGTTCGTAATGCACTTCAATGTTGGACACTAAGTACGTTGGACATCAGATGCTGTCGAGGTGTTAAAATTGGAGCCAGCTGTGCACTAACTGTCCGCTAAACGTGAACCCTTGTCTCGCTGTGAAGAAAAACTCTGATGAAAATCGGGTCCGATACAATTTTTGACTACTTCGATTCGATTAAGTTTCGACCAGAAAATATAACAACACTGAGAATAATGTAAATTTCAGAACACAAACCGAACTTAATGTAACATTTACTTACCCAAAAACATGAATTTAAAACTGCCCCTTCACTTCTCTTCAGATTTTTAACATTCTTTTCGGCATAAGAATATATATAGTCTGCATATGATGACTGAAAATACAGTAAACGTACACATTTGTCTTTCTTTTTAGCAAGTAGGCACGTGACCACTAACATTTGATATTAACACATTTCTAATGGGCTATTTTAGATCCAATCTCTTTGAGTAAATCGACTGAAAAGAAAATTTACTAGCAAAAAAGGAATTTTGTGTAGTTTTGAAACAGTTATGGTATATAGAGCATTTGCTCCTATGGAGCAAATGGTCTATTTATCAAAATGGTTTCAGAAAGTGAGTTTTACAGAGGCGACAAAAGGCATAACTATGAGGGAATGCGTTATGGGAATATACAGAACTCGTTAAATATGTATTTGTCAATGAAAATTAAAATGTGTCAGTGTTTAGCGATAGAAAATAATTCTGCTTTTGTATAACTTTTGAAATTATTGTAACCCTCATCATAGGCATCACATATAGTTTCATTTTGTCACTTGTATTACTAATGGAGGTATAACGGTTATTAACCCATTACCTCATAGGCTCTTTTAGATACAACCTCTTTGTATAAATCTACCGAAAAGGAGCATTTACTAGAGAAAAAGGAAACTTTTCTAAACTTTTGTAGTTTTAAAACAATTGTGATAAATAGAGTTCCTATAGAGCAAATGCTCTATTTATCACACTGGTTTCACAAAAGTGACTTTTACAGAGTCGTCAAAAGTCGTCAATATGAAGGAATGGGTTTAAGTCCGTATTAGCTTTATATACGCTATAATGACATGGTCATCTGTCAAATTAATTGTTTCTTATGGTATATGAATGGTCTTAGCAGAAACTATAGAATCAGATGTATACACGTTCAGAAGCAAAACAGAGAGGATCCTGAACAGACGGTTCCTACAGTAGTTGTCTGATCTGGATCTTCTGTTTACAGAGGCGTAAATAGGCGTGTCTTTAAAGTTAAGGGTTATTATTATAAGTACAGTTGAACTTCGATAACTCGAACTTCAAGGGACCGTGCAAATTAGTTCGAGATAACAGGAGCTCGAGTTATCCTATTTCTAATCTGAACGATTTCTCAAAGCCACAGCTTAATACAGGTCTAAAGTAATGCGGAAAGCAGGAGCTTTCAGCATTACTTTAGACCTGTATTAAGCTGTCACACGTGTTTCTAGATATCTGAAGCGATATATTTTAGAACAATTCTGTAGTGTAAGTTTTGGAAGGACTGAACTTTTTGTTCGAGTTATCCCGAAGTTCGAGTTATCCGAGTTCGAGATATCGAAGTTCAACTGTAGTAGTAGTTGTTGTTAAAGAATCGGACCTACAGGAGTCGCCTGAACTGGGTGTACTCTGAAATGGCGTTTATATTAGGGATAGGGCACGGTTACCTGTAGTCCATCGTATATGAAAAGTGAGGCCGACGCAAGAGTTATGATGATGACAATTTCACGCGATCCACATCTACAGCACCTTGCCAGCAACTTGGAACCGGTGTACTCAGAAAATTCTCCAGAATCATCTATAAAAAACCCAAAGATGTTACTCTATTATGTACATACAATAAAACCTCTGAACGGCGACCGACAAAAAAGAGGTACACGTCTGGGTATTAACCCTTTCCCTGTTCTACGTTTGTTCCAAATTTCTATACCTATTGAATATTTATGAACAAAATATCTATAATGAAATATGGTAGTTGGAATTTTGTAGCCGTTTTAGAAAATAACAAAATAGATATTTCAAATTCCACTAGCAAACAGAGCAGTCCCTGATTAGACGGATCCTCTAGGAGCCGTCTGATCGGGGTCTACTCTGTTTGAAAATTCGTGAAAACGCGTTTATATGGGGGAAATGGTTTAAGGCATGTGGTAGCTTAATGTTCCTATGTTCTTAATTATAGTTCCCATAGAAGCTTCCTGCTGTACATTCGTCCTGCATTAAGCAACCACCGGTGTTTAGAATCACCCATTTGTATCGCATTATAGAGATTCTTCAGTATCAAATTTATCCCACTACTGCCACCAACAGGTTGTGGTATACGAAAGTGGGGTCAAAAGTTATGCAACTAATTCTGTTAAATCACAACTAAAGATGGGATTAGAGACATGTTTATTTCAAACCTTAAAAGTGCTCTTCTTTGACATATACACACAGTTTCAATCTTTTAATAGACCTTTTCAGGTATATCGCTAAGGAGGATAAATATGGCGGCTCCTAACTTTTGGCGATGTATACTTGCTGCCAGCAAGCTTTTTCTTGAGACGAGGGAATAGGAAAAAGTCGCAGGGGGCTAGAGATAGGGAGAAAATGACCACTGTTCTAGAACATAGAACCCCTGTTTCAAAGAACGTTTTTCTTATAAAACCTTGCATTCATTGACTTGCCTTTGGGTGAAGGGATTTGGATTGCTAGTCGTTTAGTAGTGAAAATGGCATGTATAACCTTTTCACGCTCTTAGCAATTCAATGCCTTTTTTGGCGAGCCATACTTTGTTACTCATTTTTCGATGCGGTTCGAAATGTATCCAAGACTTATCACCTATCACTACATTTATGAGTATTTTCTGATCGTATCTTGCAAACCTTTTCAACAGTTTGCGCGCTATCCTAACACGCATGCGTTTTTGCTCCTCGGTGTGCAAATGCGGGACCCACCTAGCACTTTTCTTCTTCATTTTCAAAATATTTTCAAAAATGCGCAACGCAGATGCTTTTGAAATTCCAACCATGTCGCATTCTTGACACTTTCCCCCAACTATTTTGCCTAACAGTCTATGGGTAGGGCTTGTATACAGCGACTGAAAACTATGAGAATGGAAAGCACGTGTTTTGTACTCGCTCTAACAATAGTGATGAACCGTAGCGAGTTGCATTACTTTTGATCCAACCCCCGTATAATAGGTATGGTGTGAGAAATTAGCTGCGTGCGATAAATGGCAGTGTACATGAAATAAACAATGTTGTCAAACAAGGTATATTCCAACGTATATTCAACAGCCCACTTCATAAAACATGTTTAGCTGATGAGAATTTAATTGAGTCTTGAATCACAATTATGCATTGTGCATACTGCTGAACACTGTGTGTTTCCTGAAGAACAAAACATCAATGATTATTTTCATCCTGTAAAAGTTCATTCACGTATCATTTCCAACAGAGAAAATAAATCCAAATCCCTTTGTCGATAAAGGCGAGGTCTATTTCAATCCCTCACGAGAATTTAGCTTTAGATTCCGATAAAAATCATCTTCTCTCTGTCGCTGTAGTACAGTAAAAACCCCGCTAATGCGACCACCAAAAAGGAGCATAATTCTGGGTGACAGGGGCAGGTGGTAGCTTAATGCAGGACAAAAGTTATGCAGAAAGGAGCTTTCTGAATAACTTTCGTCCTGAATTAAGCAACCACCTGCTTTAAACGACACCAGTGGCTGTTTATTAAGTGGTCGCATTAGCGGGGTTTCGTTGTAGTAGTACGGGCAGTTTTTAATTAACACAAGCATATAGAGTAGGTGTAATACACAGATCGCATGTGATAAGCTTGTCATGCAAGCATTCATTTTAGTACAAGGAAAGCATGATTCATGTGCTGATACACATCGGAGCAATCCTATAAATCTTCAATGAAGTATCTTTATATGCACGAGTAACAGGTAGTTTTAACCCTTTCCTTCCTATAAACGCTTTTTACATGCCTGTGCAAACAGAATAAACCCAGACTAGACGATTACTGTCGGAGCTGAACAATCAGGATCTGTTCTGTTTGCTTATGGAATTATATAGATCTGATTCTAGTTTCTACCAATACCAATTCTGTGTTCATATGCCACGATGCAATTTATTCCATGCACGGAAATACCTATAGGGTATTCCTCCACTTGTAATTAGCTAGACGTCGCATGCTGTGAACCCTTTCACCGTCAATGTCACAAAAATGCACCACGACAAATAGTGCAGTCTCAGATCACGCTGACTTTTTCATTCCCTTATTTTAACCATTTACCCCACGAATATTAATTTCTGTAAGAACCGTCTGATCAAGATCTGCTCTGTTTGCTTATGAAATAATATAGATCTGATTGTCCAGTTTCTACCATTGTCAAATGTCATGTACACACGTGTCATTAGATACACACGTGTCATTAAATATTCATGATGCCATTATTTCTAACATGAATATTCATCATATAAAGGGTTACGCAAACAATGTCTATGCTCGATAGAGACACACATACAGTTTGTTGAAATATACCTACTTGGCTCATTCTAAGCACAGCAAAATCTTGCTACTTTGAGCACCTAACTCTTCGCTTGCTATTCACGTCAATATACCTACCTGTAAATAGTGAAGACCCAGATGAGACAGCTCCTGCAGGAGCTGTCTCATCTGGGTCTGCACTATTTACAAGTTAATTGTGCAACCAGTGCACCCCACAGCAGTGATTGCACAGCGAAATACTTGTACACAGTGAAGATATATGTAATTATACAACAGGGCATGGGTATAGAAGGATAAATGCACTTTAAAATTCAGCAAGAGAAGGGTTAAATAAATATAGTATTATCAGTCTTTTAGATAGATGACAGCCTGGTGCAGGGTGAAAGTCATGTAGATTTCTCCTCCTGGGAACTTTCTGCATGACATCCACCCTGTATTAAGCAGCCTTCTGATAAAAGTTGTCTATTTTTGTTTATTAGTTTTCGAATTTAAGGTGGCGAAAGAGTTATCATTTAGTACCGTAAAATCCCTCTAACGCGACCGCAAAAAAGAGACATAATTCTGGATCTTCAATGCAGGTGTCAGTTTAATGCAGCCCTGCATGAGCTTTCTTCACAATGTTCATCCTGCATTAAGCAACCACTTGCTTATAAAGAAATCTATTTTAATTCATAAAGTGGTCGCATTAGAAAAACATCGAACTTGAAGTAAATGATAAATGAGATTTTTAGACAAGTGGCTGCTTAATGCAGGGTTAAAGTCAGGCAATAAAGTTCCTATGGATCTTTCTGTGTGACTTTCTCTTTAACACATTCCTTCCTAGTGACGCCTTTTTGGCGCCTCTGTAAAAGTCACATTTTGAAACCATTGTGATAAATAGAGCATTTGCTCCTACTCAAAGAGGTTGAGTCTAAAAATAGTCTAGGAGGGAATGAGTTAAGCTGTCATCTGTCATAAAGACCGATCATGATATATATTTAAGTGTCGAATTAGCGAGGTGTTCCTATATTGGTGTTCGAATTTTACTATTTGAGTTTTTGAATAAGCGAGATTATACTATTTCAGCTTTCGAATAAACGAGATTTTACTAGTTGAGTTTTCGAATAAATGAGATTTTACTAGTTGAGTTTTCGAATAAATGAGATTTTACTAGTTGAGTTTTCGAATAGGCGAGATTATACTATTTAAGTGTTCAAATTAGCGAGATTTTACGATTTGAGTTTTCGAATAAGCGAGATTTTACTGTAGCTCCAGGGTACTAACAGGATAATCAGATTTGGATGACGCACTACATGCCAGTTCTCCTAATTTCTTTTTCATGTGCACCGGAATGCCCCTGAGATAGAATTTGAGATTCTATTGCATTTAATTGATGAATTGTTTAACCTTCAGCAGGTTGAGCAAAACGTATCCAATAGAAAATATCCTAAACGTTAGATTTCAATTGTGCTTTCATCTGCATTTACTGTCATATATTCGTATGATCAAATAGTATCAAGTAGTTTGGATCCGGATGAGAAGCCGAATTACTGTTAATTTAAACTGTTTGCAAGGTTTATCACAGATTTACGAGTAGCATGTCAAAGGTAAAGCTATTTTGAAAGTTTTACAATGTAATGACATTTCCCACCACTTTTTGTCATATTGTGATTAAATTATTGCATTGTCATTTACAGTTAACCCTTATCAAGACTTTAACACTTTAGTCCATGGATAGTCATGTAAGAAATAAGGTCATCATACACATTTATTAGATTAATTGCTATACATGTATAAGCATATGGACACAGGAATATTCGGCCATGGGAAAAACTGTAGAATCATAAATACAGCTGAACTTCGATATCTCGAACTCGGATAACTCGAACTACGGGATAACTCGAACTAAAAAGTTCGGTCTTTCCAAAATCTTACAATACAGAATTGCTCTAAAATGTATCACTACGCATATCTAGAAACACATTTCATAGCTTAATGCAGGTCTACAGTAATGCTGAGAGCTCCTACAGGAGCTTTCAGCATTACTGTAGACCTGCATTAAGCTGTGAACTAGAGAAATTGTCCAGATTAAAATCGGATAATTCGAACTTCTGTTATCTCGAACTAATTTATATAGTACCTTGAAGTTCGAGATATCGAAGTTCAAATGTATATTATATCATAAGCAAACAGAGCAGACCCTGATCATATAGCTCCTACAGGATCCATCTGATCCGGATCTTCTCTGTTTGCAAAGGCGTATTTATGGAGTAAAGGGTTAAGATTGGTGGTAGGTAAGTGCAGGATGAAAGTCGTATAGAAAGCTCTTAAGAAAATAAAATTCTGTATACCTTTCATCCTGCATTAAGCAGTAACATAAAAGTCCCGTTAGAGGGGAGTTATTTTAACCCAATTTGTACGGCAGTTGACCTGTATTTTTAATTGTTTGTATTCTTATGTTTCAGGAAAAAACAATGAGATATACAAATGTATTAGATTCCTTTAACCCTTCATTCATATAAAAGCAGACCCAGGCTTATACGAGTAATCAATTCTTCAAGTACACATTATGCTGATAGCACATTATTACGCTGTTCAGTTCAGATGCCTATTCATGCCGATGCTATACCCAGAGTTCCAAACACTTTTATTCTAACAGACTAAGACAGTAAATTACTCGAGATCTCCATCGACGTGGAAACATTTTCAAAGGCATTGGCAAACTATGCATCATTAGCATCAATCTTCTGTTGCAATACAAAGTCAATCTTTGCTTACTCCCTGTTCGTTTAAGCTGTTACTTAGAAATCGTTGACCGAGTGTCAAAGAACTTGTTACTCAACGTTTCATCTGGATCCAAGCTGTTTGCAAATGCTAGGTCACGAACAGTGGGAACGTGACCAAACAATTTGTGTGTTCAAGTTAGATCGCGTATAACAGGACAAGGAGTATTATCATTTAACTATTTCCTTCATATAAACTAATTTTCACGCATTTGCAAACAGAGTAGAACCAGATCAGACGGCTCCTATAGGGCCGTCTGATCAGGGTCTGCTCTGTTTGCTAATGGAATTCGATGGATCTGTTTCCTTAGTTTCTAAAATGACTACAATGTCACACCTTCCATATTTCATTTATTTTTGTCCATGAATATTCAGTAGGTATTGAAATTTGGAATAAATACTGAACGGGGATATCGGTGAAACATAACTAATATATCTAACTATGCAATGAAATATTAAAGTCTACAGGGTATACGCCATTTATTACCTTAAAAACACAATGTTTATGTGTCTGTAAAAATGAATAGTCCATGAATACAATAATAGATAACTGTCCACAGACTACAACTTCATTTTGTCAGTGCTCTCTAAAAGAGCATTGCGTGACTGGAACAATGGCACGGAAACTCTAATCAATAGTCCTGTTTCCAAATGACAATATATCCACAAGTTTCACCCACGGGACAAGCTTAACCATTTCCCTAATATAAACGTGTTTTCACGCATTTGCAAACAGAGTAGACACAGACCAGAGGAAGCCGTCTGATCAGTGTCTGTTTGTTTATGGAATTTGATATATCGGTTTCTTTACTTTTTAAAATGGCTACATTGTTCCATCTTCCTTGTGTCTTTTTAACTAGTGTGTCCACGAATATTCAGTAGGTAATAAAATTTGGAATAAACACAGAACAGGGAAAATATTAACTCTTTGCAAGCAATTGTAACCTGCTGCGGTTAATAAATATTATTAAGGTATTTAAATTATCTCCTTCAGAACAGAACAGAATATAATTATCTTACGAATAAGGTTATGGTGTTAATAGTTTGGATCCTGATGAGGCCTCAGCCACACGGTATTTAATCTGGATCCAAACTGTTTGAAATGAGTCAACACACATTCGCTACTAGCGACCAAAGAGTTGACTGACTTAACCAATTCCCTCATATTGACGACTTTTGACGACTCTGTAAAAGTCACTTTGTGAAACCATTGTGATAAATAGAGCATTTGCTCCTATAGGAGCAAATGCTCTATTTATCACAATGGTTTCAAACCACAAAGTTCTAAAATGTTCCTTTTCTCTAGTTAATGCTCCTTTTCGGTAGATTTATTATGTATCTAAAAATAGCCTATGAGGTAATGAGTTAAAGTGAAAACTATATGAAAACTTTTTTTTAACCCATTACTTCATAGATATGCATTTTAAACACGTTTGCAAATACAGTAGATACAGAACACATGGATCTTGTAGCGGAGCTGCCTGGTTAGGGGTTTCTTTATTTGCTTATGGAATGATATAGTTCTGCTCGTACTGTTACCTTTCAGTGCGATAACATGTACTTGTACTTGTATTTATATCACTCACTATACCAACAGCTTTAACATTGTACAGTACAACCCCACTAATGCGACCACCTTAAATGGGTATAATTATTGGTGCTAGATGCAGGTGGTAGCTTAATGCAGGACAAAAGTAATGCTGAAAGCTCCTAGAGGAGCTTTCTGCATTACTTTTGTCCTGCATTAAGCTACCACATGCTTAGAAAGACACTCATGTTTATTCATTAAGTGGTCGCATTAGAGGGGTTCTACTGTACTATATTCTGGGCCAGTGGCCTTTAACTACAAATAAATAAATGTATTGATATTGGTAATGGTTGACAAGACCAAAAGTTTCCGTGTTCACATGCCACCATAAATATTATTTTCTAATCAATATTCATACAGTCATTATTTCTTACTGAATATTCATGAAGTAACGTGATAATATAGTTGAAACAGTGTTGCTATTGATGCTGTTTCAAATTGTCTGTATTCTGATGTTACATTCCGACAAAGATTACAACTGCATGCAATCTGACAAAAGACATTACTACATGTACATGTAACATTAGAAAACTCCAAACTACTTTTAAGTAACGATTTTTCTAATGAGAGAACTCTTTCAGGGGCATATCTAGCGATACGCACTTACTCACATGCGTAGCATAAATCTGAAAGGTGAAAACATTATTATGGCCGAACTAGAACAAAAACTCAAGGCTAAGGAGGGCAGACTTTGATAAAAGTGATGTAAGCTTTAACCGATTCCCCCCATATTGACGCCTTTTGACGCCTCTGTAAAAGTCATCTTGGAAACCATTGCGATAAATAGAGCATTTGCTCCTACAGGAGCAAATGCTCTATTTATCACAAAGGCTTCAAAACTACACAATTCTACATTTTTTCTGGGAGCGTGCCCATGGACCCCTATAGCCACGATACGTACATTACATTTGGTTTCAGCTATGCTCCTATCTTTATAACGTATTTGGATGAACTGAAGTCATTAACCATTTGGCCGAGTAATTCGACGCCTCCTCAGGTCCCAAATGTTCGACACTGATCGTATTTTTGTGAAGAAATAAAAACAAAAAACACTACAAAGACACAAACACCCCGCCCCCTAAAAACAAAGCCACACTGGATCCTTAAGTAGACGATACTTTTAACATATGATTTTTAAATTGGAGCCGAAATGGCTCAATTATTAATTACAGAAACTCTCGCTAAAGATGAAGAATGTTCCCCAACCCTTTACCTCATGAATATTCATTAAAATAATTAAAATTATTCATGAATATTAATTATCTGATTTTCTATACTGGAATATGTACAAGGGTATTTTTACAATGGCACAACCTGTAAAATCAGATCAGAAATCCGGAATGGAAGTAGAATTTTGTTCAATACTTTACGTCATGAATATTCAATAAAATTGTTGAATGTATGAATGTTAATTAGCTGATTTTTGTATAATGACGTCATGAACGCGGGTAATTTTTACAATAGTACAACTTGTCAAATCTGGGTCCATGCTTATAAAGCTTTTTAGTTGAGTCTGAGTTCGTTCCGATGTTTTTGATTGGTCAGATTTGAGTTCTCAAGCTTTTGATTGGTCAGATTTGAGCCAAAGGCTTGAGAACTTGAGAACTTGAGAACGAACTCAGGTTCAAAGGTGCCTCTATCAGGTAAAGGGGTAACAAATTCCCTCTTGAATATTCATGCTAGAAATGATGACATCATGAATATTTATTAGCTAAATCCTTATAATAGCATATGCACACAGGATGATTTGGTATTGGTAGAAACTGTAGAGTTAGATCTACATGCATTATAATATTTCATAAGCAAACAGAACAGACCCTGATCAGACGGCTCCTATAGGAGCCGTCTGATCTGGGTCTACTCTGTTTGCAAATTTATATGAAGCACAAAGGACAAAGGAGCTGGTAACTGAATAAGACACATTTACATTCTACATTATACTGACATTTACTTAAAAATACAATAGGAAACACGTAACGTTTATACTTCGAACATCCACTTTAAACCTTTCCCTCATATTGACGACTTTTGACGACACTGTAAAAGTCACTTTGTGAAACCTTTGTGATAAATAGAGCATTTGCTTCTATGAGAGCAAATGCTCTATTTATCACAATGGTTTCAAACTACAAAATTCTAAAAATATCCTTTTCTCTAGTTAATGCTCCTTTTCGGTAGGTTTATTCAAAGAGGTTGTATCTAAAAATATCCTATGAGGTAATGGGTTAAAGCATTATCGAAATATTGAAATACCTAGACAGAAACTCTTTTAACATTTCTAGGAAACATTTTAAAACGCCATACTTTCCGGTGACCTGACTATGTCTGCCGATGAAAAGATCTTCCTTAATTGTCGTATCACGTGCTACACGTAGTTATATATGACTTACTTGTCTTTTCGTTTTAGTTAGTTTGTTTTTCCTGTCATCAATTGATCAAAAGTAGTTTGTATTTCAGTTCTTCAAAACTTCAGTTTGATCTAAAGGAGCTTGAGTTTCGATAGGCAAATGCTTGAGAACGAACTCAATCGAAATGTTTTATAACATCTGAGCCAACCTACCTGATTGGGTAGCGCCAGGTCTATGGGTGGGCGTGGCGGCCGGGCTGTACAGAACGCCCCATCTCTTCTCTAGCATCACAACAACAAACACAATGATAGTGATCAGGAGCTGTTGGATATATAAAGCCACATTGAAACAGAATGTCTAAACAATCTTGAGTTCTAAATGCAATTGAAGAAGACAATTTGTGAAACATTTGATATATTTTTTTCACAGAAGCAGTACACATCCGATGCATTCCTTTTACAATTAGAGTCATGAAAATACAAAGCTCTGTATAGCGACCTCAACAACGGGCCATTGCATAATGCAGGACAAAAGTAATGCAAAACGCTCCAATGGCAAACAGAGTACACCCAGATAAGATGGCCTCTGTACGTGCCCCGACTTTTATCAGATACATTGTAGCAAGAGTATTACAGTGAACCCTCGTTACAACGGACGTGTTTGTTTGTTTCCAGACATTTTGCTGGTAAAACGAGATTGCCGTTATAACGAGTTTAAATATGAAAGGAACCATATGGCCAGTTTTAAACTAGTACCAACAGGTGAACGCTTAATGCAGAACGCAAGAAGTGCAAAAAACTCGGGAGCTTTTTGCACTTCTTGTGTTCTGTATTAAGCGATCACCTGTCTTATTGGTATTGTACATATTTATTAAGTGGTTGTTTCAAAGACGTAACGCTAATTTTGTTTCAAGGCATACTGCCGGTATAACGAGGGTGCCATTATAACGATTGCCGGTATAAATAGGGTTCACTGTATATAATATGGTGACAAGGTAGCTCATTCTATTTTAACACTAATGAGTCTCTAATGTCATGTGCAAACGTTGAAGACCCAGATGAGAGGGCCCCAACAGTAACCCTCTTATAAGGGTCTTCACACTGGTTGCCATGGTGATTTGAGCAACCGATAGTTTTTGTGTTTTGCATTGAAACTGGTGTCCTGGATATTATCAGATTCGCTATACAGTTGAACTTCGATAACTCGAACTTCAAGGGACCGTACAAATTAGTTCGAGATAAGAGAAGTTCGAGTCATCCGATTTATAGTCTGAACGATTTGTCAAGACAACAGCTTAATACAGGTCTAAAGTAATGCTGAAAGCTCCTGAAGGAGCTTTCGGCATTACTTTAGACCTGTATTAAGCTGCCACATGTGTTTCTAGATATCTGAGCGATATATAAACGCAATTCTGTAGTGTTAGTTTTGGAAGGACTGACCTTTTTGTTCGAGTTATCCCGAAGTTCGTGCTATCCGAGTTCGAAATATCGAAGTTCAACTGTACATGTACATGCTATAGCAAGCGTTTTGTGTAATAATAATTTTTATGATGGCAATGCAGTTCAGTATGTTCGCTCTTTCTGGACGGGAAACAAGTCACTAATATCCTTTACAAACAGTGTAGACCCAGATGAGAGGGTTCCTTAAGGAACCCTCTCATCAGGAGCTGCACTGTTTGTTATGCTACTATTTTTCTATCGAACGACCCATGAATATTCATGGTAAGCTTGGCCTGTTTTGGAATAGTCCCATTTTTAAAAACGGCGTTGACAGTATTAAACGTATAAGACCAAACAGAAATGGCGTTATCAACGATAAACAGTCTCTGAGGCATTTTCCACAATTCTATTACGTGTATCTGAATAGCCTTCCTAGTGTGTGATGTAGGATTCAGCTAGGATTGACGTAATTCAATAGTTTGTTAATAACGCAAAACACATCAAATGATATTTCATCTCGATGGAAATATTGTCACAAGCAACAAGAACCATTGTTTACTGTTGCGTTACGTGCGTACTTTTTAACCCTTTCCTGTTCAATGTTTAGTCCAAATTTCAATACATACTCATTATAACTATTTTCCCCATGAATATTCAGCAGCCTACTGAATATTCATGGTCAAAATAGTTATAATAAAATATGGAAGGTGGAACATTGCAGCCATTTCAGAAACTAAAGAAACAAAACCATTATCAAACTGAGCAGACCCTGATCAGACGGATCCCAATGGAACCGTCTGATCTGGATCTACTCTGTTTGCAGGTACGTAGAAAGGCGTATTTATGAAGGAAGGGGTTAAATACGTGGTACCCGCACTTTAAAGGTTAATTCTTTCGGCGCCAATGTCGCCTGTTGGCACCATTGAAAACAGTACAGTCCCAGGTCAGATGCCGCCTATTCAAGGCGGCATCTGACCTGGGACTTCACTGTTTTCTGTATTATTTTAGCCTAAACATACAGGTTTTACTGTGTTTAATATAAATTATTATTGCAGACGACACTTTTAAATTTGGCGCAAAAAGAGTCAAATGAAATAGTATACGGACATGGAGTGTTTGTTTGTTTGTGTTGATTAACGTCCGTTTCTGCTCACTATGGGCTAATTGGACGCCCCAGAGAGGGAGGGGGAGAGGATACAGAGAAACCCGGGCGCGATGCCCTACTCTTATTATCGACTGAGTTTCTTTATGGATATGGATATGGTGTCTATCTGATCTGAAATAGCATACTTAATTGCCAACATAAAGATATCTGAATTTTTTTTCAATAGATCTGAAATAAAAATGTAAAACACTGAAAATGTTGTACATGTATACAAAATAACCCTTTCTTGATACGGATGCCTTTGCAAACAGAGTAGACCCAGATCAGACAACTCCTGTAGAAGCCGTCGGACCAGGATCTGCTCTGTTTGCTGATGAACTATTATAGATCTGATTCTACATTTGTCGCAATTGCCAAACAAATCCATTGTTTATAATACCATTGACAAAAATCAGCTGATTTAAAGAGGTCCAGATATGATGCGCAGACTAAAACAGTGTCAAGAATAAACTCATTTATTTCTCCACCAAACCGTATGTTGTGTCCACTTTTTAGAATCGTCTCTTCGGGACGATTCTAAAGAGTGGCCACAACATAGCGTTTGGTGGAGAAAGAACGATTTTAGTATTTGAATACCCACCTTTATCTGTAGCTCTGTAATTGATATTCATACATTAATTATTTCTTGCATGAATACTCATTTGGTAATTATTATTTGATCACTGGCACTTGATCGAAAAAGACTATAATTGTATTATATAATAATGTACTAGTTGCTATAAATAATCTATAGTCTTTTCCGATCAAGTGCCAGTGCATCTGACGTACACCCGACTCAAAATAAAGACTCTTGCAACGTGAAAAGTGCATCGCTATCGCCCGAAATTTCTTCCGTATTACATTTGAATAAATGATGTTAGTTAAGTGAAGCGTAAATTAAGATTTCTAAAGGTTCAAATTGTTGACGCCCGACGACGGACGACGCACGACGGACGACGCACGCCGACGGACGACAGAAATCAGGCGACCCCAAAAGCTCACACTGAGCACAAAAGTGCTCTGGTGAGCTAAAACCCAAGCTTGTAAACCCGTATGTATAATGGCAAAAAAAGTTCAATAAAGTCTAGCTAACACAATCATTCAAAATAAGTATAATGCTGGATTTTTAAAACAGGTGGTAGCTTAATGCAGGTCAAAAGTAATGCAACATGCTTATACAGAATCTTATGGCAATACATTTGATTATATGGTTTTATTAGTGATACTTTACTGTATTCAGAACAGAGTGAACTGCAAGACGTTCCCTATCGCTGTAGCATGCTAGTCGAAAATGGAATGCACATATAGTAGAACCCCTCTATGTGACCACTTAATGAACAAACATGGCCGCCTGATAAACAGGTGGTTGCTTAATGCATGACGAAAGTTATGCAGAAAGCTCCTATAGGAGCTTTCTGCATAACTTTCGTCATGCATTAAGCTACCACCTGCCTTTGCCACTGTGAATTATGCCCCTTTTTGGTGGTCGCATTAGAAGGGTTTTACTGTAACATAAATCTGATTCTACAGTTCCTGCTGAGGTTATTAATTCCCTTGTTCATGGTGCCATTATAACATTAAACTAATCAATATTTAGACGATCATTAATTTTCACATGAGTTTTATCGAGGGAAAGGGTTAAATCGATTAAGAAATTAATGTTGCCAGGGTGATTTCGACCTTGGGAATTAATTGATTGTAAAAGGCTACAAAAGTCAGATTTCTTCCCCATTAGAATACATCTTCAGCCGTTAATCTGCTGAATAATTAAAACTTGTTCCTCTTTTCCTAAATAGCAATTAAAAGGTTTTATCAAACTTTATCACCGAAGAAACTGAGTTGAATGACAAATAGTACAGATCCTGATCAAAGGGCTCACCTCGGGAGCACTTTAATCTGGGTCTTCACTGCTTGCAAAGGTCTCTAATACTCGGTCCGCGAATATTAAGGGTTGACATGCTGCCGGCGAATTCGTGATTTCCTTGGCAAAACAGTCTGCACCAAGGCGAGACGCCGAGAACAGACGAAAGAAATGTTCGAAACAAATTTTAATTTTGAAGAAAGTTTCTGGTTAGTAATCTGATCCGAAACATTTTATTTTGACGTTGTTTTTAGTGTGTTGCCCAGAATGCCAATAGCAACTCAGTCGTGATGAATTCACATGCATCACCAGAAAAAACGGCTGTCCGGGCTTGGAAAGAGAATAGAGCCAGATCAGTCAATTTTTCTGGAAATGCAGCATCTGGTCGGGTTACACACATGAATATTTGTTTGTTTGTTTGTATTGGTGTGGGAGTCATATCACGACGTCCAACTAATTACATGTGAATGAAGATCTCAGATGATTTTTGTCTGTGTACGGAACAAATTGCAATGTTTCATGCACAGAAGAACACCCATATAGTACCACTGACCTATAACCAGCAAGCTGGAAGGCTTCCTCATATGAAAAATCCCAGACTGGGGTTCGAACCACAGGGACGAGGGGCTAAGTGCAAGTGGAACCTAGTGCAGAAATAAGGTTATGTGAGCATCTCCTAATGGACCTGGCAATGCTTTTGTTCATGCATAAACAGCCACCTGTTTTAACCCATTTCCCCATAGGTTATAATTTAGACCCAATCTCTATCAATAAATCTAAATGAAAATTAAAATTTGCAAGTAAAAAGGACAATTTAAATTTTGAAGTTTTGAAACCATGGTGATAAATCGAACATTTGACACTGATCAAACTGAACCTGCAGGAGTTGTCTGATCTGTGTTTACACTGTTGCAAATACATATCTGTATCAGGTGATGTATAAGTTTATCAACTTACCTGAATAGCACCGAGAATGAAGAACGCATCTTTAGAATGTGATAGATGTATCGCTCTGTCTACGACATTGGGCTGTGGTGCTATGGTGACCGTTTTGTTGTCTGTTGTCTCGTCAGCCGTGGCCATAGTATAACCATCGATAAACTTGGAGCAATCAATGTTTAGAAGAAACGGTGAGGCAATCATGGGACTTATAAACGCTCCGAGGCCATAGAAGAAATGTAGAGCCTGTCAATATAATTATAAAGAAAATACATTAGAGATATGTCATGTGAAAACAATATTTTGGGTTAGAAAACAGTGTAGATCCAGATCAGCCGCGGTGTTTGACACGTCCTCTTATATTGACGCCCGTTTTAACCTCTTTGGCACCTTTAGGATTAAAACTTCAGAGTGTGATAGGGTGAGACAGTAACAATGTAAACGTTATATAACTGGTTATAGTAATCTAAAATAACGGTTATGTCCCTAATGGACTGCAATGGAACCTGTAAAGCTGCCCAGAGCTCCAGACAAGATGCGTAAATTGAAATAATTTCAAGAATAACTTCATTATTTCTCCACCAAGCCCTTTGTTGTGACCACTCTTTCGAATCGTCTCGAAGAGACGATTCGAAAGAGTGGTCGCAACATAGGTTTTGGTGGAGATATGGCGATTTTAATATTCGGCGACGCACAGACGAACTATGAAGGCCGTGATGAGAGAGCCTCTTCAAGAGTCCTCTGATCAAGCTGGAGAAATGACGAATTTAATATTTGAGTACGCACCTTTATCTTTTACTCTGAAACCTTTTATAGACTGGACTAAATAATCTTTAAAAGCAGGTGGTTGCTTAATACAGGACAAAAATAATGCAGAATGCTCCTGTAGGAGTTTTCTGCATTACTTTTGATCTACATTAAGCTACCATCTGCCTCCCAGACCTCTTATTTAACGGTCACTGATGACATGTTATATTGTACACCAAGCAATAACTAAGTGTACGGAACAGTTGCACTGGAAATGAATATTCCGTGATTGTTATTCCATTCTGAATGGATTATGTGTGATCACCATGGATACAACAGAACGTGTAAATAAGAGAAATGAAACTGTGTAAATTATCGTTGCATGGTATTGCGTTAATTTCAGAATAAGTGTTGCTGCAATTATTTTAATTAAATGAGACAATATTGACAAAGTCGGCACCATGCAGGTAATATTACTCAGATACAACTGTTAACAATGTGCATGGTTATTGCCTTGCAATTATTTGAGCAGTCATTTCTGTATAAAACGTGTTTAACCCATTCCCTCATATTGACGACTTTTGGCGACTCTGTTAAAGTCACTTTGTGAAACCATTGTGATAAATAGAGCATTTGCTCCTACAAGAGCAAATGCTCTATTTATCACAATGGTTTTAAATTACAAAATTCTAAAAGTTTCCTTTTCTCTAATTAATGCTTCTTTTCGGTAGATTTATTCAAAGAGGTTGTATCTAAAAATAGCCTATGAGGGAATGGGTTAAATAATAGGGTCTATCTATCTATCTATCTATCTATCTATCTATCTATCTATCTATCTATCTATCTATCTATCTATCTACGACATTTTGAAACCATTGTCATAAATAGGCCATTTGGTACATGTATATAGGAACAAATGAACTATTTATCACAGTGCTTTCAAACTGTACAACTTTAAAATTGTCCTTTTCTCTAGTTAATGTTCCTTTCAGTAGATTTATTCAAAGAGGTTGGATCTAAAAATAGCCTATGACGTAATGGGTTAAAGTGACGTAAAACCCAGACGCAATTTTTTTTTGCACTTCACCTCATAGAGACGCCTTTTAATGCATTTGCAAACACAGTCGATTAGATTAAGCCTTTCTCTCATAGGCTATTTTTAGATACAACCTCTTTGAATAAATCTACCGAAAAGGAGCATAAAATAGAGAAAAGGAATTGTTTTTAGATTTTTTTTTAGTTTGAAACCATTGTGATAAATGGAGCATTTGCTCTTTTTGGAGCAAATGCTCTATTTATCACAATGGTTTCACAAAGTGACTTTTACAGAGTCGTCCAAAGTCGTCAATATAAGGGAATGGGTTAATCTAATCGACTGTGTTTAATAAAAAAACCCACTAAAAACGTCATTTCTCCACACACCCTATGTCGTGACCATTCTTTAGAATCGTCTCTTTGATACCATTCTAAAGTGTGGTCACAATGCATGGTTTGGTGAGGAAATAAAGGAGTTATTCTTCAAAATGTTTTAATTTATGTTTCTTTTCTGGGCCTCTGGGTAAAGCATTATACAATCCTTTTCAAATAAACATGTAGGTCATTTTCAAACAGAAAACCTCTTCGAGAATGTCACAACATAGGGATTGGTGGAGATTAGAAGTTATTTTTGAAAATGTTTCAATTTACGAATCTTATATCGACCTCTGATTTTATCTCTGTTTTAGAGGTTGCCTTAGAAGGTGGAAGGTGTGTTACTGTAAATGAAGCCAATTAAAAACCCATTCAGTGTCATGAAGACGGGTCTGTAATATAATATGCAAACAGTTTGAATCCAGATGAGACGCCGAGTAAATCGGCGTCTCATCAGGATCCAAACTGTTTGATACTCTGTTTTTCTTTTTATAAAGAAATTGAAGACACGTCTATTATAAATCTTGCAGCAGACGAAAATGTGTCCAGCAGACGACAATGCTGTCGCAATAACCCTCTCAATGCTGAGAGTGTTAACGAGCATCCTATCTGTATCCAAACCGTTTGCAAAGTGTTTTATAAATATATCCACAGAACAGAAAGAGTTATATTTCCATATTGTAACACCACTTTTTATGAACATTTATACTTGTACGAGAAATAATGCCAAGCTTATAAAAAAAAAGATGACTGTTTATACTGGCAGTTGAGCGCAGGACATTTTGGTAATGCGAAAATAGTTCTATATCATCCAATAATGCATTAACGAATAGAACAGGTTAACCCTTTCACCGCCGCAGTCGCATAAATACACCACGACAAATAGTGCAGTCCTAGATCAGACGCCGCCTTTTCAAGGGATCAGGGACTTCACTAAGGTGTTAACCCTTTCACCGCCGCAGTCCCATAAATGCACCACGACAAATAGTGCAGTCCCAGATCAGACGTCGCCTTTTCAAGGGATCAGGGACTTCACTAAGATGTTAACCCTTTCACCGCCGCAGTCGCATAAATGCACCACGACAAATAGTGCAGTCCCAGATCAGACGTCGCCTTTTCAAGGGATCAGGGACTTCGCTAAGGTGTTAACACTTTCACTGCCGCAGTCGCATAAATGCACCACGACAAATAGTGCAGTCCCAGATCAGACGCCGCCTTTTCAAGGGATCAGGGAATTCACAAAGGTGTTAACCTTTTCACCGACGCAGTCGCATAAATGCACAACGACAAACAGTGCAGTCCAAGATCAGACGCCGCCTTTTCAAGGGATCAGGGACTTCGCTAAGGTGTTAACACTTTCACTGCCGCAGTCGCATAAATGCACCACGACAAATAGTGCAGTCCCAGATCAGGGGACTTCACTATTTGTCTCAATTTCTATTTCTTAATATGTGCTTTATTCCTTTGAAATTTGCATTTATTTATCTCATTTCCTTATTTTACAGAATGATTAAACAAACTTCGACAATCAGAAATTTGGCGCCGAAAGGGTTAAAAAGTTATGAACGGAAATAAATCTTTGCTCCAGTGCGGGTTGAGTTCAGCATATACTCGTATGTTATATTTCTGTATCGTAACAATAAACGATTCTCAATCTATTGATATGTTGTAATGGTTCCATAGAAACGGAAACAAAAGATTGTTTTATGGCCGAGATTATCACAAAATGAACAAAACCCATACTTAATTGTGAAACGAACTCCAGCAACAGCTGCCACTCAGTTTGTCATGCAAATGATGCACTGAAGTGTCGTATTGTCAACATATCTCAAAAGAACCCATTTCCTCTTAACCTTTACTGTTTTAACCCTTTACTCCATAAATACGCCTTTCTACGCCTTTGCAAACAGAGTAGATCCAGATCAGACGGCTCCTGTAGGAGCCATCTGATCAGCGTCTGCTCTGTTTTACTTGTGATATAATATAGATATGATTCTACGGTTTCTGCAATGCCTAAAACTTTCTATGGCCATGTGCTATTATAACAATCAATCTTAATCAAAATCCATGATGTCACTATTTCTTACATGAATATTCATGGAGGAAAGGGTTAGCAGTCATCTGTAATGTGAGGGGTTTATATACGAGAGAGTAAACGCTGACATTAACCCATTCCCGTATAGGATATTTTAAGATCCAACATCTTTGAACAAATCTACCGAAAAGGAGCATTTACTACTAAAAAGGAAAATTATAGAATTGTGTACAGTTGAAACTATTGTGATAAATAGAGCAATTGCTCCATAGGAGCAAATGCTCTATTTATCACAATGGTTTCACAAAGTGACTTTTACAGAAGTGTCAAAATGCGTCTATATGAGGGAATGGGTTAAATGGTATATCAGTGTAGTCTACACTGTTTGCTTATGAGCTCTCATATATTTATCTGATGAATATTCATGTAAGAGACAATGACGTTGTAATTATTACGTGTAATTAGCTGAACTTTATAATTGCATTACGAATAAGGGAATGTTTGACAATGACAGAAACAGTAGTATTTAATGTATATTATACCTTACATAAGCAAACAGACACGATCCTGATCAAACAGCTCTTACAGGAGCTGACTGATCTAGATCTTCTCTGTTTGCAAATGTGTACAAATGCATCTGTAAAGTAGTTAATAAGACTGTTTACAGATCCATGTACATGCATACTGCTATAGTTTGATTCCAAACAAAATGTGTAGTTCTTCAAATAACAGGAAATGCATGTCTCATCAGGATATTAATTGCATGATAATTACGATAAAACCTCTCTATGACGGCCACTAAATTACATCAAATATTTTGTTTTTAAGAAAGGTGGCTGCATAAAGCAAGGTAAAAGTCAAACAGAACGCTCCTAATAAAGGAGCGTTCTGTTTCACTTTCACCTTGCTTTAAGCAGCCACCTGCCCTAAATTCCAAACACTTAATACAATTAAGTGGCCGTTAAAGAGAGGTTTTACTGTATAAGACAAACATAAGCATAAACAGCATACCTCAATTAAAGCCATTAACCTATTCCCTTATAAGTTATTTTAAACCGAACCTATTTGAATAAATCTACTGAAAATGGGCATTTGGAAGAAACAGGAAAAAATAGAATTGTGTAGTTTTAAAACCTTTGTGATAAATAGAGCATTTGCTCCAATACAGCAAATGCTCTATTTATCACAATGGTTTAAAAGGTCACTTTTATAGAGGCGTCAAAAGACGTCAATATGTAGGAATGGGATAACACTTTCCTTCATATTAACATCTTCACGCCTTTCAAACAGAGTTGACCCAGATCTGATAAGGGTCTGCTCTGTTTGCTTACGTATTTATATGGATCTAATTCTAAAATACTTGCCAGACCGCACCTTTTATATAAACCTACAGGAACCGCCTGATCTTGGTCTACTCTATTTGCAAAGGCGTTGTTCAAAAGGTACATTAATGGAGTAATGTGTTAAACGAAACCCATGTCCTGATAAGATTTGTACTAATATATTTGAAATAGTTTTATAATTATCTGCAAACCTTACCTTGTCGATGCTCATTAGAATCCACGAGGAACACAACATATATTTTATTCAAGACTTATATGGCATACGGTGTTATTCTCATTAAAGGGAAATAACCTTGTTACTATGCTAACACTAACATCACGTGTTGCACGGGCTATCCCTCAAATTAAAGAATTCAATATGGTCGCCTTATCTTTGGCATGGTAATATATCTATTGAATAAATTGAATATTTATCCAGGTAATTAGTCTTTTAAATATATCTTTAATTACAGATATACTTAAGTAAGTTATTGTAAGTTTCATTAAACTCTTCTCATGTTTGTTAAATGTAATACCTATCAGGCATTTGTACGTGGCCGGGTACACCGTGCCATTGTTATTAGTAATATGTGTGTACAGTGTTTATGTTTATGTTTTGACATGTGCCTTAGTGTTGATTACACATTTACTTATTATTGTTATTTTCATATTTCAGAAACTGAAATTGATATCAGCGTAGATAATCTTAGGCACGAAATAAAATTCATTTCGTCAGAAACTGTTGTCTTCGGTCTAGCACCCCACGATTAGCTGGTTTCACCAGACACCCCGTGCAAGACTCTACGAAATACACATACTGTATACCTGAGGTTACCTACATAGTACATTATATTAAAACACGTGAATATTTACGAGGCAGCAAGACTATACAAAATTATAAAGTTTCAGAGAAATTTTACGACGTGATGTTGATGTTTAAAGCTGAAATACTGATAACGAGAATAAATATATTTTATCTAATAGTTCAACGAGAATTTAAAATAACATTTCATAAGGACATTGCTTCTTGCACAAATATTGGTCTGAGAACTAATAGACTTGTATAGAACAATGTATCTCTTGTCTACATCTACATGTATTAACCGTTTACTCCATAGATACATGTATGCTTTTTAACGCCTTTTCAAACAGAGTAGACCCAGATCAGACGGCTCCTATAGGAGCCGTCTGATCAGGGTCTGCTCTGTTTGCTGATGGAATAATATAGATATGATTTGACAGTTTCTGCCATGGCATTTATCAAAAATCATCTAGTTAGTGTTCATTAAGTAAAGGGTTAATCAATGTTAAGACAAACAGTTAAAGGTATGTTTGTTTATGTTGATTGACGTCCGTTTCTGCTCACTATGGGATAATTGGACGCCCCAGAGAGAGGGGATACAGAGAAACCCGGGCGCGATGCCCTACTCAAGGTATGTACTCAAATACTAAAATCGTCATTTCTCCACCAAACCCTATGCTGTGAATACTCTTTCGAATCGTCTCTTCGTGTCTTCCACGTATTTGGTGGAGAAATGAAAAAGTTATTCCTGAAAATGTTTTAATTTGTCTCTCTGAGTAGCCTATTTAAATTTTGTTTATATATACTGACCTGTAAGAAAGGTGTAACGTTGGCTCCAAATCTTAGTATCATCCTGAGGTTGGCGACGCAGTCAACACAGCCCATGAACCAGCCCATCACCATCAGGTCAATGAGCAGTTCGGCTAACACGTTACAGGCGGGGATGATGAACATCGTGATGGGCAGACCCGTCACCCCGATACACAGTAGTATGTGGGCTGGTACCAGTCTGAAAATAATAATAACACTATCTATAATTATGACGTTAACAACAACAACATCAATAATGATAATAATATTAATTATGATAATAATAATGATGATAATAATTATGATGATGATGACGATGATGATAATAATAATAACAATAACGATGATGATGGTGATAATAATAATGATGATAATAGTATTATGATAATAATAATACATGTAGTATGATAATAATAATAATAATAATAATAATAATAATGATGATGATGATGATGATGATAATATTATGATGATAGTGATAATGATGATAATAATAATAATAATAATAATAATAATAATAATAACAATAATGATAATGATAATAATAGTATTGAATTACATGTACAATAAAAAATCTAAACAGGACGATAAAATTAGTATAAGAGTTGCTCTTTCAGACAAATGTCAGCTCAATGCAGATTGAAGTAGTGGCAGCTCAATGCAGATTGAAGTCATGCTTAAATTTTGGGGGCTTCTGCATGAATTTTATCCTGCATAAAGCAACACCTACATAGAGAGACGTAAATTGTTCTTTATTATTTAATTTATTCCGATGTGAGGGGTTTACTGTATTCTGTTTGTAAAAATGATGGGCTTCAGATAAATGATTCCAATGTTATAAAACTACTGAGTCTGAGATCATTCTCAAGTATATGATTGGTCAGATTTTACGATTTATAACCTCGGGACCTGGGGTCCGAGTATTTAAGGCCAACAGGGCATTATTTCGGTGCCAGTGGTAGTAAGATTATGTTTCTTAGAAACGATATGAATATATATGATTACCGCATAATTTATCTGCAAGTTGCAGTATAATGCAGAGCAAACGTAATGCAGAAAACTCCTATTGGAGTGCTATCTGTATAATTTCTATCCTGCGTTAAGTAGTAACACATCCTGTGTTAAACTTTCCAGAACCAGACTTGTTTTTGATTGCTGCATTAGTGAGACTTTATAACAAAAGGTGGATTTTAATAGATCCCTATTAAAGGTATTATCCGTTGCTATTACACAAGTATTTGTCGAACGTTAACTAGAGTCGCTGCCTTTGGCTGAACAACCTGGTTCTACTTTAACCCTTTCATCGCCAATGTCGCATAAATGCTCCACAACAAATAGTGCAGTCCCAGATCAGACGCCGTCTTTTCAAGGCGGCGTCTGATTAGGGAATTCACTTTTTGTCTCAATATATTATATGCTTTATTCCTTTGAACTTTGCATTCATTTATTTCATTTCCTTATTTTAATGAATGATTTAACAAACTTGGATTGCAGACGACAATTAGAAATTTGGCGCCGAAATGGTTAACTATTGTACTATTATACATTCTAACCCACTGGCACTACATCGAAAAAAGACTATAGTTTATTTATAGTACCTAGTACATTAATACCCCGTGCTATAAATAAAATATAGTGTCTTTCGATCTAGCGCCAGTGTTTCAGCCATATCTCGTGTATGTACTATTTCTTGTTGAACATGTCAATGATGGCGTGTATATTTTTCATTACTACACATGTATGACCGATTATAATCAAACTTTGAAAGAATTCTAAAAATAAGTTCCATTAGCAGTTCTAGAATTTACAAAAAGTTCTGCTTGATGTCATTCTTGCAGAAAACAATTTCATAACCACAGTGCTCCCCGCTGGAACATCCCATACTGTATTATTTTATATTGTGTTTTGCTCGTTTTTACATCCTGTATGTAATGATAGTTCTAGTTGTTGTTATAATAATCTTAGTGACAGCGATGTTCAACAAATGAATACACATCTTTCACACCGAATAGAGACTCGTATATTCAATATCCCGAGCAGAAAATATAATATAGCTACTGACAGAGACAAATGGGAAAACGTGTTGAATTCGTCTAATGGCACCTCCAATGTGAGCGTTGTTCACACGTAATATTATGAATAATTAACTCTTTATTCAGTGAGTATTCATGTAAGATATTATGACATCGTGAATATGTACAGTAAAACCTCACTATAACGGCCACTAAATTTGTGTTAAAAGCAGGTGGCTGCTTTAAGGCAAGGTGAAAGTAAAACAGAACGCTCCTATTGGAGCGTTCTAATTTACTTTCACCTTGCTTTAAACAGCCACCTGCCCTAAATACCAACTAATTAACACAATTTAGTGGCCGTTATAGAGAGGTTTTACTGTATTAGCTAAATGTGTTATAATGACATATGGTTACAACGTTTTGGCTATGACACAACTGTAACATCAGACCTATATCATTTCACAAGCAAACAGAGACGACCCTGATAAGACGGCTCCTATAGGAGCCGTCTGATCTGGGTCTACTCTGTTTGCAAATGCGTCAACATTGCTCTATCTGAAGTAAAGGATTAAATGTGTTAATGTATCTTATGGAAAATGCATAGTATCTGTATCAATATCAATCACGTTCAATGCAGGTGCACATGTGAGGCAGTAATTAAATGGCAACATTGATCCTTCTGTAAGAATGTGTCTCCTTAATCATTTCATGTAAGAAATAATGACATCATGAATATACATTAGACTATTTATTACAATGGCATATGCACATAGGAATGTTTGGATATGACAGAAACTGTAGAATCATATAATATATACTATATTATAGGCAAAGAGAGTAGACCCAGATCAGACAGCTCCTGTAGGAGCCGTCTGATCTGGGTCTACTCTGTTTGCAAAGGCGCATAAAGGAATATTTATGGAGTAAAGGGTTATATTCCTATCTGTTGTAAATTGTAGTTTCTATCTGTTTTGGCTTTTGGGAAACTTTATATATGTATATTAATCCTTTCCCTGTCCTACGTTTTATATTTATTCCAAAGTTCAATACATATACTGAATATTCATGGGCAAAATAGTTATAATTAAATGTGGAAGATGTAACATTGTAGCCATTTTTTTAAAACAAACTAAAGAAATCAGATTCCATTAGCAAACAGCGCAGACCCTGATCAGACGGTTCCTATAGGAGCCGTATGATCTGGGTCTACTCTGTTTGCAAATGCGTAAAAAAGCAGTTATATGAAGGAAAGGGTTAAATTAGTAACTCGGCGTCTCATTTGGATCCAAGACGTTTGTAAATGCACGCCAGGTCGCGTTTAGCGTGATAACAATTAACACAGTGCATGGGGGTGTTCAAGTCGATTGAATTACAATCAATAAAGAACAATTAATATTGTTTTTAACTGAATGGGAGTTTTGCCTTCAACTAGCAATGATAAATGCCTAACCCTTAAACCGTTGGTTAACCCATTCCCGCATATTGACGCCTTTTGACGCTTCTGTAAAAGTCACTTTGTGAAACCATTGTGATAAATAGAGCATTTGCTCCACAGGAGCAATTGTTTCAAAACTACTCAATTCTGAAAATTTCCTTTTCTCTAGTTAATGCTCCTTTTTGGTAGATTTAATGAAAGAAGTTAGGTCTAAAATATCATGAATATACATTAGAATATTTATTACAATGGCATATGCACATAGGAATGTTTGGATATGACAGAAACTGTAGAATCATATAATATATAATATATTATAGGCAAAGAGAGTAGACCCAGATCAGACAGCTCCTATAGGAGCCGTCTGATCAGGGTCTGCTCTGTTTGCTGATGGAATAATATAGGTATGATTTGACAGTTTCTGCTATGGCATTTATCAAAAATCATCTAGTTAGTGTTCTTTAATCCATTCCCTCATATTGACGACTTTTGACCACTCTGTAAAAGACACTTTGTGAAACCATTGTGATAAATATTTATCACAATGGTTTCAAACAATTGTTCCTTTTCCCTAGTTAATAGCTCCTTTTCGGTAGATTTATTCAAAGCGGTTGTATCTAAAATAGCCTAAGTGGGAATGGGTTAAAAAGATGGTCTGCTCAAATTCGAACCTGGTGCAATTTTGACTACTTCCGAGTCGATTAAACCTTTGAGAAACTAATTCTGGGGTATCAAACAGCCTAGGGACTAACACTGGGCGTCTCATCCGGATCCAAGCTGTTTGCATATTTGGACCAGACCGGGGATACGGAATTAAGATTAATATTGTATTAAACTATTATTTTTGCCCCTGGTATTTGAATATTTAAACGTTTGTCATTGTCGGTGGGTAGTCCTTCTTTAATCCTTTACTCCATAAAAAGTGCTTTTAATGCAATTGCAAACAGGGAAGACCCAGATCAGACGGATCCTATAGGGGTCTGCTTTGTTTGCCTTTGAAATGTAATAGCTCTGATTCTACAAAGTCTGTCATAATTCTACAGTTTCTGTCATGGCCAAACATTCTTGTTCCCATATGCTATTATAACAAATTATCTGATTAATATTTATGAGATCATTATTTCTTACATGAATATTCATGAAGTAAAAGGTTAAATATTAAATGAGTGTAAGTGTAAAGTTATGGAACCTTCATTCGCCTTCTCATTGTTGTGCGTCTGTTCCCAATCAACATACAGTAAAACCCCTCTAATGCGACCACTTAAGGATAAACATGCGTGTCGTTATAAGCAGGTGGTTGCTTAATACAGGACAAAAGTAATGCTAAGAGCTTTCTGCATTACTTTTGTCCTGCATTAAGCTACCACCTGCCTCTACCACCCAGAATTATACCTCCTTTAGGTGGTCGCATTTGAGGGATTTTACTGTACATACATCTTTGTACCAATCGCCTGTATTCAATATACACAGTAATGAATTGTGTTACCGAAAACTAATCACTATAGGAAACATACGGAGATTGAATGGTGTTCATAGTTCATTGGAAACCAGGGTAAGTTCCGAATATATCCGAGTGATTAATATCCGGTTACCTCATTTGCACCGTGTTTATTGGTTTTGAAGACAAGCCATTTTCTATCTCCGAATTATTGTGAGTAAAACCTCGCACATCCTAACGCTAAAGGTATTTAAACATTTCCCTGTTTAATATTCATACCAGAAATAATGACAGCATGGGTATTTACTAGATGAATTCTATAATTTCATATGTATGCATTATTGTTTGGTACATTGTATTGATAGAAAATCTATTATAATGCCATAAGCAAATAGAGCAGACCATGATCTATTTTGTTTTGCAAAGGTGTGAAAGAGCGTTTGTATGAGAAAAAGGGTTAACCCTTCGCTTGCTGAATTTTAAAATACATTTCTCCTTCTTTACCCATGTCCTGTTGTATAATTACATATATCTTCACTGTGTACACGTATTTCGCTGTGCAATGACTGCTACGGAGTGCGCTGGTTGCACAATCAATTTGTAAATAGGGCAGACCCTGATGAGACAGCTCCTGCAGGAGCTGTCTCATCTGGGTCTTCACTATTTACAGGTACGTATATTGATGTGAATAGCAAGCGAAGGGTTAAGACAGATTTCAGCTATATGCGTGGTTAAAGTTATAAAAAAACAAACTCCCAGCGGATCATTCTGCAAGACTTTCATCCTACATGAAGCAGCTATTTGCCTAGAACGTTCTTCTGTTCTAAACGTACGAGTTAGCGAGAGTTCACTGTATGTTTCAAATTCAGTCGTTTTGGTATGAATTATACACTATGACCAACCACTTCAATCAGCCCCGTTTATCGACGAGATTGTCCTATCAAAATATAACCCGACAATCAGTGTAAAAGCGACAAAGTAAAAAGTTCAAGTTAATAAAACTTGCAGAAGGCATTGTATAAGTAATTGTGGTTGCCTGTTTGTGCCCAGTGTCCCTTAACCCATTCCCGCATAAACTATTTTTTAGATCCAACCTCTTTGATTAAATCTACAAAAAGGAGCATAAACTAGAGAAAGGGAAATTCTAATAATTTTGTAGCTTTTAAACCATTGTGATAAATAGAGGATTTGCTCCTATGGAGCAAATGCTCTATTCATCACAATGGTTTCACAAAGTGACGTTTACAGAAGCGTCAAAAGGCGTCAATATACGGGAATGGGTTAAAAGGTCACACACAAACAGTGCAGATCTAGATCAAGGGATCATGAAGCTGCCATTTGATCAATCAGTGTCAGCACTGTTTGTGGACGCCCTCGATGACAATGGTTTGTGCCAGCTATAATTCTGTTACAAATAGCTGTTTTTGCACTCTTCTAATTCTTACCAAACTCGGTTTGGATTTCCTGGCTGGACATTTATTTGGATAATTTTTATTATTGGATGAACCTGTTATATGTGATTTAGAAGTAATCTAATACAATACAGAGACTATAGAATGACATTTCTTAAAGTCGGTCTCACCCATTCAATCTACCAACTTTAATTCAGACTATATCATACATATAAATGTACTTCAATACGGATACGTTTACTCCACGGAACAACCAACTACAAACCAAATACCTTCAAATACAAATTAATACCAAATACAAATAGCGATTTCGATGTAACATGTCCCATTCCCTCATACTGACGCCCTTTGACGCTTCTGTAAAAGTCACTTTCTGAAACCCTTGTGATAAATGGTTTAAAAACTACACACTTCTAAACTATGCTCCTTTTCGGTAGATTTATTCAAAAAGAGGTGGGATCTAAAAATGGCTTATGAAGAAACGGGTTAATAGACTACGGAAGCAAATGGCTTGAAGATACCTGCTGGCAACATAAAATATTATATATTTGTCATTAACATTTGCATTTTAAATGTTTATGGAAGATGACGTGGCGGCTGGTAATCCGTAGAAATTTCTTGAAACGTTCGAGCAATTATTGAAAGCGAATTAAACAATTTGAAAAGTTTACATTACATAAAAAAATCAGCTTATACAATTATGTCATAATTTCTTATATGAATATTGACCAAGGAAGGGGTTTAACAAGACTGGACCATTTTACTATGCACAAAAAACATTCAAATGGTTTAAGCGTCTGTTAACACTCTTAACCCTGTCCCCTGTCCTTCGTATAAACGCCTTTTTCACACATTTGCAAACAGAGAAGACCCAGATTAGACCAATGGTGTGCGATGGTCTAGTAGTAATGCGCTTGACTACCAATCCGAAGGTCTGGGGTTCAAATCCCGGTTCCTCCCGGAAATTCAGAGACGCTTTTCAGTGTCTCCTACCCGCACCTCCTCTCCACCTAGGGGATAAAATGGGTACCTGTGAGGGTCACTAGTCGGTACTGCGGCTGCATGATTGCGCTATCTAATGTTAGCAGTACTCAAAAGTGTAGGCGAATGACTCAATGACCAGGGGAGTAAATGTACAGTGGGCTGAGCGGTCCTTCGGACTGAAAGTAGACTATAACTAGGTACTTTTTTATCAGACGGCTCCTAGAGGAGTCGTCTAATCAGGGTTGGCTCTGTTCGTTAATGGAATTTGATAGACCTGTTTCTTAAATTTCTAAAATGGCTACAACGTTACACTTTCCATATTTCAATATAACTATTTTTTCCATGAAAATTCAGTATTTGTTGATATTTGGACTAAATATAGAACAGGGAAAATGTTAATGCTAACGAACAGTGAAATATATTGGCAGAATAAAATCATAAATCTGTAAAACCAATGGAACAAGTTAGAAACAATTGAGCCTGATAGAATATTATCTGCAGAAATTAGTACGCACTCAGCATTCAAAAACATTAAGCGTTTGTACACACTCTTAATGTTAACAAGTAGTGAAATATATTGGCAAAATAAAACCATAAATCTGTAAAAACCAACGGTTACACGTTAGAAACAATTGAGCCTCATGCAATAACATCTGCAGAAATTATTACGCACTCTGTTTGTTGTGGTTTTGTTTTCTCATTAACCATTTACCTGATAGAGGCGTCATTGCATACAGAGTAGACCCAGATCAGACTGCTCCTCAAGGAGCCGTCTGATCAGTGTCTACTCTGTTTGCTTATGGAATCATATAGATCTGATTCAACATATTCTACTATAGCTCTGTTTATTCATGGAATAAGTGATTTTACAATTTCTGTAAAGGCAAAGTCTACCGTTAACCATTCTCTTGCTGTTCACGTCAAAATACATACATGTAAATAGTGAAGACCCTGATGAGACAGCTCCTGCAGGAGCTGTCTCATCAGGGTCTGCACTATTTTCAAGTTGACTGTACAACCAGTGCACTAAACAACAGTGATTGCGCAGAGAAATAATTTTACACAGTAAAGAAATACGTAATTATACACCAGGACATGGGTAAATAAGAGGAAATGTATTTTAAAATTCAGCAAAAGAAGGGTTAAAAAGAGTATACACATTGATGGTGTCATTGATTCTTCAATGAATATTCATTTGGTATATGATTACTCTTTTGAATGCTGCACGTGAAACCATGATTTACATCTGCAAACAGCTTGGATCCAGATCAGATGCCGAGTAACTCGCTCGGCGTCTCATCAATATCAAAGAAGTTTGAAACTCTGGTTGCCTCGGTAAAACACATGGGGAAAAAGTCTGCTTCAAAACCACAGAGGACACGAATTGTATGGAAAGTAATTAGTATTTCACCATAATAACAAATCCATTAATACGCAATAAGCAATACTCAAAAGATATTATTTTAAAGAGTACTGGACACTTTAAAATAGATGGTCTCACTCAATTTTGCCCAATAAGTGGGTGAACAACTTTTGGGAAAATGGTTTGAGTTGTAACATACTTGCTTTGAGCAAAAACCTGTTGTAACATTTCGTATTATACTTTATCAGGCATTAGGGAAAATCAGTTTCTTCAGTTTGTAAATCAAGTTCAATATGGTTTTACAGTTTGAAGTATTTACAGTTGAAGCCAGCTAAAACAATTATAAACGTAACTAAATCTAAATTTCATCCAACTCGTCTGAAAATTTGATCCATCAGATACTCATTAAGTTTTGTTTTCACTCAGTGAAAACAGTTTTTACTCAGTTCAAACAAGTCCTTATATGATTAACCCTTTACTCCATGTATACGTCTTCTATGCATTTGCAAACAGAGTAGACCCTGATCAGACGGCTCTCATAGGAGCCGTCTGATCAGGGTCTGCTCTGTTTGCTTATGAGACCATATAGATGAGATTTTACAGTTTCTGTCCTGGCTAAAGAATCACGTGTCCATGTGCTATTATAGTAATTAATCTAATTAATATTCATGATGTCATTATTTCTTACATGACTATTCATAGATTAAAAGGATTAAACCTGTATTTGACGACATGTTTTGATTAGCTTATATAATGTTAATTATTCTCATGTTGCAAAAATAATGTTTGCTAAGAGTAGTTGAACCTTTCACTGACTTCTTATTCGATCAAACGTGAGCATCTATTGACCGTGTGCCAAAACCTTGGATCCTGGTGAGATGTGGAGCTTCTCGGCGTCTCACCTGAATACAAGCCGTTTGCCAATGCCAGCAAAAACGCGATATTATTGGAACGAGTTAATTAACCCATTCCCCCTTAGGCTATTTTAGACCCAACCTCTTTGAATTAATCTACCGAAAAGGATCATTAACTATAGAAAAGGAGAATTTTAGAATCGTGTAGTTTTGAAACCATTGTAATAAACAGAGCATTTGCTCCATAGGAGCAAATGCTCTATTTACCACAATGGTTTCAATGAATGAGTTTTACAGAGACGCAAAAAGGTGTCAGTAGGAGAGAGTTAGTTAGAAGTTAGTTTAAAAGGATTTTTTCTAACAGTATTTATGAAAATCTCTGAATCATGCAACAAATTACAGGGAACAGTTTAACACACAAATGGATTCTATAATAGAAGACTTATCACCATAGGGAGACTTCAACAGGCTCATTCTCCCTTGTAAAACGTGTGGTTTTTTAGGATGAGCTAAGAGGGGGATCTAACTTATAGATCAATATTTTCACAGAAAAAGCACCATCTTAAGAGCAGGTTCTTTTTCCCCAATGCGTTTATTAGTTATGATGACAAGAGTGTTTCAGAGTAGTGTACCGAATCTGTCAGATACATGTAGCATCGTCTAGTTCCAACGATGTGCACAAGATGTTGCGTTTACCCAGATACATATACAATGTACATGTATATATGTCGCTGGTTTACCCGATAATATAATTGTCGAGGGGATTCGATAGTATTAATCCCTTTACTCCATGAATATTCACGTAATAAATAATGACATCATGAATATTAATAAGATTAATTGTTTAAATAGCACATGGACACTTGATATTTTCGCTAGGGCAGAAACTGTAGAATCATGTCTATATTATATCGTAAGCAAACAGTGCAGACCCTGGGAGCCGTCTGATCTGGGTATACTCTGTTTGCAAAGGCGTATATAGGCGTATTTATTACGTGAAGTGTTAACTCTTTCCTCCATGAATATTTTACAAGAATTTATAACAGCATAACTATAAATTATAAAACCTTTTAATGTGGTATATCATGAACACAAGACTGTTTGGCCATCGAAGAAACTGTAAAATCTGATACAAACAGAGCAGAGCCTTTATCAGAAGGCTTCCACTCCTACAGGAACTGTCTAATCTGGGTCTACTCTGTTTGCAAAGGTGTGATAAGGAAAAGAGTAAAATAATGTGACATGTACGTGTGTCCGTTAATTAATCATGATTATAATAAAATATGCATGATAATTTTATACATTTGAAACTGGTGAGATGCCACAATTGTCAACAATGATAGCCTAATGCAACAACAGCCCTATTCAACAGTGTGTCAAGTGGATATCCCTGTTCAATAATGTGTCGACCAGATAGCCCTATTCAACAATGTGTCAATTTGATAGCCCTATTAAACAATGTGTCAATTTGATAGCCATATTCAACAATTCATACACCAAATAAAGACAAAAATGTCTTTTCGACATTCATTTAATAAAATGATGATTTGTTTCCATGTTCATTGCTTAGCTTCAAAATAAGTTCATCTTTAATCCTTTCAGTGCTGGGAACGGTCACTAATACCCATTGCAAACTGTTGCCCTCTTATCAAGGTCTGCATTATAAGCCATGCTACTCATTTCTTTAAAAAAAATCCCGGAATTTCAAATGTTCACGGTAAGACTGACCTGTTTGAATTTTGGAATAGTCCAATTGAATATTCGGCAGTGAAAGGGTTAAACAAATGACCAATTTCATTATAATGATAATATGCAGCTAAACAATACATGCGTCAAATTCTTGGAACTTACTTATCGAACAGTGACAGAAGAAAGGTTGAAGTTTGACCCCATCAAATAAAGTAAATTCTCGATTATTCGAAGACTAAAATACGTACATTGTATTATTATGGATCTTTAAGACAGGTGTCAGCTTAATGCAGGGTGAAAGTCATGCAGAAAGCTTTCTGTATGACTTTCACCATGCATTAAGCAGCCACCTGCCTAAAAGGGTCTAAATTCTTCTATACAGAAAATTCGAATAATCGAGGCTTTACTGTAGGTATAATGACATTCCAATAGAAATGTTCTAAGTGCATTTGACCCAAATATGTATACTTAACCACTGACCCCAATCCTTCATATAAGCGCATTTTCACACCTTTGCAATAAGAGTAAACCCATATAAGGGTCTGCTCTTTTTGCCTATGAAATTATATAGATATGGTGAAACATCAATACATATTCATTAGGGAATTGGTTAAACAATATAATTTTCATTTGAAATGTTTTTCTGCAGTAATGTTTTTGTCGATATGGCCTTTTGAAAAATGTTTTAAAGCAAACAGTACAGACCCTGACAAGCGGGCTCCTTCAGGATCTAGGTCTGCACTATTGGCATATGTCCCTGTTAAGGAACGGGTCAGAAACGAACTAGGTGACACACTCGATTTCTCCCTTAGCACTAGACAAGCTGAGCAGGGTGTGATTAGCCTGTCAGGATTAAGCCTCCGCGCGGATTACTTTCCGTATACAATCTATGCGCAATAATAAGTTTCAACGGAACTTAATCTTACGCCGGAAATTATACTGATGACATGGTATTTGAGACTGAAAGGAAAGCATGGATTGTGATATGAAAGCCACGGGGGAATAGGTGTATTGCAGCGCAGTTCTTCACAAAACTTTACCTAACATAATCGGGGAACAACCACTTTTGTTTAGATGAAGAGATCAGAGTTGCATCAAACATTTAACTCTTTGAATGCTTGAAACGAGTGTACTTGTATTTGCAAAGAGCGTAGACCAAGATCAGAAAGCTGCTAGCTCTGTGTGTCATTCAAAATTCATATATATTGTATAGAAGAAATTCTGAAAAGAGAAGATCATTCGAAAGCAAAAACAACATTGCGTAAAGAGAAAACTGCACACTCGGTTTTTTACATTGGAAGTCTGTTTATGAGCAGTTAACACTTCTCACGCCCCTAGCACCGGTTTCAGCGGTATCCATTTTTCAAAACTAAAAGCATTGACATGGGTGATTCCGAAGGACCAGACAATATAACAACACTGAGAATGAAGTACCGGGCGACTGTTTACGGTCGCAAGACAAGCACTTAACGCCTGCTGTTGTGAAGTACAATGAGAAAAGAGAAAATTGCAGATTCGGTATTATTGAGTCTGTTCATGAGCAGTTATTAAAAGTGCAACACTACTCATCCTAGCTTTACTTTTAGGCGTAAGTTTTGATATCTTTTCAAACAGGATAGTACCGGATCATTAGACCGGTTCCTCTAGGAGTCGTCCGACCAGGTTCTGCTTGTGGAATTATGTATACATGCTACAATTTCTGCCATCATTAACCTATTCCCTCATATTGACGATTTTTGACGACTCTGTAAAAGTCATTTTATGAAACCATTGTGATAAATAGAGCATTTGCTCCTATAGGAGCAAATACTCTATTTATCACAATGGTTTCAAACTACAAAATTCTAAAAGTTTCCTTTTCTCTAGTTTATGCTCCTTTTCAGTAGATTTATTCAAAGAGGTTGTATCTAAAAATAGCCTATGAGGTAATGGGTTAAACATCGCGTATTCAAACTAGATAGTCCGCTGTGTGATTATTTCCTACATGTATAGTAACCCTGTACTTGATATAAATGCCCTTTCGTGTATTTGCAAACATAGCAGACCCAGATTAAACGGCTCCTGTGAGAGCCATCTTACCAGGGTTAGCTCTGTTTGTTTATGAACTAAAATAGAGATCTGTTTCTGTAGTTTCTACAATGGTAAAAACCTCCCTTTATTAATAATGTAGGTAATGAATTAGGTTAATAAATTTCCATAGATCATTTTTCGGTTGATAAAAATGCGATTAAAAATCTAATCGTTGACGGATGTCGAGTAACTATTTGCAAACAGATAAAGGTGCATAGTCAAAAGCTAAAATCGTCATTTCTCCACCAAACCCTATCACTGGGGGCCAACTACGTATTATTATCAAACTGTTTGGCTACGACAATTTATATGAGTATTATAATAGATTTGTTTTCCTACGAAGGCAACTTTGTTTTCGTAGGAAAACATTTCCCAATTGATACACTGGCTTCGTACGAAAACAAATCTATTATAATACCCATATAAATTGTCGTAGCAAAACATTTGATAATAATACGTAGTTGGCCCCCAGTGCCTATGTTGTGACCACTCTTTAGAATCGTCTCTTCGAGACGATTCTAAAGAGTGGTCACAACATAGGGTTTGGTGGAGAAACAAAGGAGTTATTCTTGAAAATGATTTATTTAATATACGCATCTTATCTGGACCTCTGATAGAAGCTTCGGGTACTAGCTTAGTACAGTATCGTATACAGTGCTCCCTCTCTACAACGACACTAGCTTGTTTGCAGATCCCCAGATAAGGTGTATTTCGAGAACTAAAACCGTTATGCCTCAATTAAACCGTATGCTGTGACCACTCTTTAGAATCGTCACAAAGTGACGATTCTAAAGAGTGGTCACAACATAGGGTTTGATGGAGGCATAAAGAAAATACGATGGAAAAAAGTTGTGTCTGGAGCCTTGTTGTTTCGGAAACAGTGACTTGCGAGGGAATCGTTATTGAGAGGGCCGTTGTAGAGAGGGAGCACTGTACAAGGAACTGGTTTATAACGAACGGACGCTAGGACAGGACATACGCCCATACACTTATTCGCAATTGGGGTGACTATATATGTCGAGATGACCGCAAGCAAGATCGACGAAACATGAAAAATAACTCGAATAAAATTTGAATAAAAATGATTGGTTTGTTGGTTGTGTTGATTAACGTCCGTTTCTGTCAATTACATGTATGGGCTAATTAGACGCACCAGGAAGAGGGGAGGGGGTACAGAGAAACCCGGACACGGTGCCCTACTCTTCTTATCGATGGAGTGTCTCTGTTTCTTTTAGATGCCCAGTGTAAAGCACTGATACACCGGACCTCGATTTATAAAGTCTCATCCGATGGACGTTGTCCGGCGGGGGATCGAACACGAGACTCTCGTATTGTAGTCGAGCGCGTTAGTCGCGTAAAATGATTTACAAGTGTCTGCCATAATGCGGGTTTACCCTTTCGCTGCCAATGCCGGATCTGTGATTACCTATGCAAACAGTTTGGATCCAGATGAGACGCCGAGTAACTCGGCGTCTCATCCGGATCCAAACTGTTTGTTACTGTTACTATGTTTTTGAAATAAAAATGAAGAAAATCAAAAAAATGAAAATGTGTAGCAGACGACAAAGTTAGCAGACGAAAGGGTTAAATAAAGTCAACCGGAAAACAATTTCGCTTGATATTCATACAATCTCCCAGTACCAGTCTCCTCAAACACCTTTTTTCTGGCTGTTGGAAAATGAATTACAGAACTGACAACATGATGAAAATCCCTGAAGATTTCTTGCAAATAAAAGCGAAACATTATTGCAGCAATTATTTCCAGACAACAAAAAGCAATTTTGAGAAAATTGCATTACGGGAATTGCCTAAGTAATTAATTGTTTAAAATAGCCATCATTTATTTATCGTAAGCACTAAGGCACCCAAACCTAAATACAAATATAGAAGAAAGGACAGTCCTTTGGGGCTCTTGTCGTGTTGGCTGTTATGCTAACGAAATAAGCTCTAACCAATCTAACTGTGTTTGAAATTTGGTTAGTTTGACCTATTATTTCCACATGGCAACGCCAATCTTTATACCTAGTCACCCTATCCACGACGTGACTCGCACTTACAAACAGCTTGGATCCTGATGAGACGCCGAGTTACTCGGCGTCTCATCAGGATCCAAGTTGTTCGATACTCGGTCAATACTTTCTCATTAATTTGAACGATTTGGAAGTAGTCAATATTGTAAAATATGCAAATTTGAGAAGACCTTATTGTTCGTAGCTGAAAAAGTCTACTGTAAAAATGATTTCTACTATTCCCTCATATTGACGCCTTTTGACGCCTCTGTAAATGTCTCCCTTTAAAACCATTGTGATAAATTAGAGCATTTGCTCCTACGGAGCATATGCTCTATATATTACAATGGTTTCAAGACTACACAAATCTAAAATTTACCTTTTCTCTAGTAAATGCTCCTTTTCGGTAGACTTATTCAAAATGGTTGGGCCTAAAATAGCCTATAAGGGAATGGATTAACCCTTTCGCTGCCAATGCCGGATCTGTGATTACCTATGCAAACAGTTTGGATCCAGATGAGACGCCGAGTAACTCGGCGTGTCATCAGGATCCAAACTGTTTGTTACTGTTACTATGTTTTTGAAACAAAAATGAAGAAAATCAAAAGAATGAACATTTGTAGCAGACGACAAAGTTAGCAGACGACAGAGTTTGGCAGCGAAAGGGTTAAACTCTTGTCAGTTGCAATATGTCCGATTCGTTCAAGGTTTGTTTTTTTGTGTGTGTGTTTTTTTTTGTTTGTTTTTTTTTGGGGGGGGGGGGGGGGGTTGAGCTATAAACTATTCTCCTGTTGTGAAAAAATGTCTGCTCAAACCTTGGATCTGGTGCAATTTGACTTTTTTCAGACTAGATCAAGATTTTAAGAAGGTACATTTGAACTTCGATATCTCGAACTCGGAACATCGGGATAACTCGAAATAAAAGTTCGGTCTTTCCAAAATTGTTCTAAAATGTATCACTACGCACATCTAGAAACATATGTGACAGCTTAATGTATGTTTAAAGTAATGCTGAAAGCTCATACAGGAGCTTTCAGCATTACTTTAGGCCTGCATTAAGCTGTGAACTTAAGAAATTGTTCAGATTAGAATTCGGATGACACGAACTTTTGTTATCTCGAGGTAATTTGTATGGTCCCTTGAAGTTCGATATAACGGGAGTTCAACTGTTTGTACCGTATATCAAATAGCCTGGATCCTGGTGAGACGCCGAGTTACTCGGGATCTCACCTGAATTCAAGCTGTATGCAAATGTGAGACAAGTCGCGGATAGCGAGATAAGACTTGACACTATTCACGTAAGAAATAATGACATTGTCAGTAAAAGCCAGCTGCTTTTTGATAATGTCATAAAAATACCCGAATTCTAGTCATTATAGAAACTGTAGAATCAGATACAGCCCCCCTCCCCCCTAAACTGGATGCTCAAATTAGTATTAACCCTTCGCTTGCTGAATTTTAAAATACATTTCTCCTTCTTTACCCATGCCCTGTTGTATAATTACATATATCTTCACTGTGTACAAGTATTTCGCTGTGTAATCACTGCTGTGGAGTGCACTGGTTGCACAATCGACTTGTAAATAGTGCAGACTCTGATGAGACAGCTCCTGCAGGAGCTGTCTCATCTAGGTCTTCACTATTTACAGGTAGGTATATTGACGTTAATAGCAAGCGAAGGGTTCATGTCGATTTGTAAGACGGGTTGCAGCTTAATGCAGGATGAAAGTCATGCAGAAAGCTCCCAGAGGAGCTTTCTACATGGCTTCCAACCTGCATTCAGCATAAACGCATACATGTATAAAATCATATAAACAACATGGTTTTGGTTGTGTTCAGTTATTCGTATGATGGTTGTCAACTCTATAAAACCGAGTCTGCAATTTACTCTTTTTGCATTTCCACTTTTGCTTTCGAAGGATCACCCATTTTCAGAATATTTGAACTTACATAAAAAATATGCCCCTGTGGTACGAAGTTTCATAATGGCACATTAGCACAAGAATATCTAGTCATGGCATCAACTGTATCTAAAAGTTAAACTCACACACGTCTCGCCCACTTCCCCGGAACCAGCATAAGACTGAATGGTCGTTGTAACGAGACTTTACTGTTCCTTTCGTGATATCTATCATCGGATGCACCGATGTTCATTTCCGAAATGTAATTAAGAGTGTATTTATAACTGCGAACTTAATTATTACAGATGAAGACTCCGACATTTCCGCGGATAACTGATGAATGAACTGTCTAGGATTTGCCAATTATATGTCAATTTTCATTTGTTGAATAATGGCTGGTTTAGCATCAATCATTGCAGGAAATTTCAGTACCAATGTTATAATACACAACGAAAAGATCAACGTATAGTTTTAACTGTCACAATGCGGGAACCGAGCATATAAGACGATTGCAAACAGTGTAGACGCAAATCAGGGGGCTCCAATGGGGGAGGGGCTTCCTGATCGGGGTTTCTACTGTTTGACATAGAAATCTGTTTGATACAGTAAAAAGGGGCATAAATCACAGTGGCAAAGGCAGGTGGTAGCTTAATGCATGACGAAAATTATGCAGAAAGCTTTCTGCATAACTTTCGTCCTGCATTAAGCAACCACCTGATTATGAAGACAGCCACGTTTGTTCATTAAGTGGTCGCATTGGAGGGTTTTTACTGTACTTTGTTTAGTTTGATTGATATGAAGACGGGAGGAGCCAGATTTAATTATTCAGCAAGTTAAGGTTAAAGATCGAATTTAATTTTCTTGCATTCTTGCATTCTTTCATACTTGCATTTATGAACGGTGGTCGAAGCACGAAGTCTGTACAGGCCTTTATGTCACCGAGTAGACCCAGGTCAGACGGGTTATACAGGTACCTTCTGATCAGGGTCTACTCTGTTTGCTTATGGAATATTATATATCTGATTCTATAGTTTCTGTCACGGCCAGATCTCCATGTGTTCATATGTCATTATAAAACTAATGTCTTATTGATATTGATGATGTCATTATTTTTACATAAATATAGGTACAGAGTAAAATCCCTCTAATGCGACCACTTTATAAATGGAAATAAAGGTATTTAAAAGCAGGTGATAGCTTAATGCATGTCGAAAGTTATGCAGAAAGCTCCTGCAGGAGCTTTCTGTATAACTTTCGACCTGCATTAAGCTACCACCTGCATTTAAGACCCAGAAGTATACATCTTTTTGGTGGTCGCATTAGAGAGGTTTCGCATTCCATATTTACCTGGTGTTAAGCAACCACCTGTTTTAAAGATGGCCACTTAACATATAGTTTAAGCCCGTGTCTCATCTGGATTCAAATTGTTTCACAATTGAACTATATGTTCGTATAAGAGTCAATATTCAAGTGTTAATCCTTACTCCATAGATGTGCCGTTCTATTCCATTGCATACAGAGTAGACCCAGAGCAGACGGTTCCTATATCTGATCAGGGTCTACTGTGTTTGTTTAAGATATCATATAAATATGATTGTACATTTTCTGGCTTGATCAAACGTTCCCGTGTCTTTGTGCTATTATAACAATTAAAATCTAATTAATATCCATTACGTCATTAGTTCTTACATGAATATTCATGGAGTAAAAGGTTTAACGCATTCCCTCCTAGTGACGCATTTTTGGCGCCTCTGTACAAGTCACAGTTTGAAACCATTGTGATAAATAGAGCATTTGCTCCATAGGAGCAAATGCTCTATTTATCACAATGGTTTCAAAACTACGCAATACTAAACTTATCCTTTTCTATAGTTATTGCTCCTTTTCGGTAGATTAATTCAAAGAGGTTGGGTCTAAAAATAGTCTAGGATGGAATGAGTTAATATTTTGTAAATATTTTAGCGGATAGAAATTAACTCTATCCTCGGTCGCCGGAAAGCGACTCATATGCCTGGGTGAAATTGTCAAATCTGTTATTACCCACAAAACAGTTCGAATCCAGATGATACCCCAACTGTCTCAGCGTCTCTTTAGGATTCAAACTATTTGACATTCTACTAAAATTCTACTAGTAACACAATGAAGGAATGAAACTTAACACAAACGAAAATATTGGCCGACGACAATCATTTGGCGCCAACAACGTTAAGCAACACTTGCTATTATTCAATTCTGTGATTTTGATAGAGCGTCAGTTGCCGTGTAACAATTCAATCGTGTGTGTAGTTAATATTTAAACTGGCTTAACGTTGCAGCTTTTGGCAACAGTTCGTAAAGAACTTATATAAACCGTCAAAACGGACCGTTAAGATGAAAAACGTTACGAACCAACAGTTTCAAACGGCTGTGAACATTAACAATAATTCAGAAATATGACGCAAACGACGATTATGCTACCGTCTTGTGTTCATTGATTCGTAATACGGCAACACCCCACTAAACCGGAATTCTAGTAGAGAAGAATTTAGATACTTTTAGGCAGGTGACTGTTTAATGCAGCATGGCGTAAAGGAGCTCTCTGCATGACTTTCATCCTGCATTAAGCTGCCACCTATTTCCAAGACTCATATTTATGCCAATGTTTACGTTCGGTTTAGAGGGGTTTTACTACAAACTGTGTTTATAAAAGATGCGAATTTGATGAGCAAGGGCAGAATAAAGAAAACATTGTAGCTGTTTCGGTAAATTCCGTCTCTGTGGATCCATCAAAACGGAAAACAATTTACTCCTTGTCTTCAAAAACCAATAAACAAGTTGTAAATACGATAGGATCGTGGAGCGTTACTCGTCTGTCTATTGATCCAGCAAGGCGTATTACTGGACTCTTATCATGCTGGGGAAAAAACAAAGCCTGCTAAATCCCTGTCCTGCTACATTTTTTACGTCCACCCGATTCGTTTAAGTTAATAAGAAACTATTGATCGAATGCCAAACAGCTTGGATCCAGATGAGACGCCGAGTTACTCGGCGTCTCATCTGGATCCAAACTGTTTGCAAGTGAGAGTCAAGAATCGCTTAGTATGAAAATGGTTAAACCGTTCTTCCTGTAATGCTGTCTAGAAAACGCCCATCAACGGTTAGTCAAAAGAGGTGTAATCCTGGGTCCTAATCCTTTTCGTCATGAATATTCATATAAGAAATAATTACATCGTGAATATTCACGTGGTGATTCTTTTATAATGGCATATGAACACATACATGTTTGGTTATGGCAGAATCAGATCTACATTATTTAATGAAATCTACATTATTTCAAAATCAAACAGTGTCGACCCTAAAATTAGCGAAAGGTATTATAGGAAATATATGTCCATTTTTCCATTAGATGCATTACTCATCCGCTCTGATTTCCATTTACTTCAGCATTTCCATAAATGGGACATAGAAATAGAAAACAGGTCTGCAATTGTTGTTGAACAAACCGATGCTAAAGTATATATTTGTTTGCAAGGCTCCTTTAAATTATTTAAAAAGATGGGTTGGTTCAAACAGGGTGTCCCAAAAACGGGAACCCTTGACCAAATGTGTATCTTAATCAATGTAACCGGGCACATTAAAATATAAATATTTACTGTTGCAGATAAGTCATTTGTGTACATGTCTGCCAAATTTCTCGTAAAAATATGCATTGGTTTTTAAAGATATGGTTTTTTTTAATGAATGCACCTAAAATCTGTCTTAACATGATATTCGTATATTGCATAGTCCATGTCTATATCATGTTTAAAACGGAGTTTTGGGTGCTTTCATTTAAATGCCGATATCTTAAAAAACCATGAATATGTTTAGACAAAATTTAGACAACATGTGGCAAAATGTTGTCTCTACTAATTTAGCTACATGTGTGTACTTTCAATTTAAGTTAGGAATATTGACAGAAATGGGTTAACTTGCAGGTCTTAGTCCCGGGTTCCGGGTTTTTTTTTTGGGACACCCTGTATATGGGCGCTAGGGCGATATTACTGCACTAAACAAAATTGACCTACTTGATGAATAATACTGTAGAATAATTAATATCCATATTAATTACAATGTGTCACAATTCAAGTATGAATTATCATTTAATAACAACAAATAAGCATTGCTAACTATAAAAATACATCATAATATAACACAATATAACATACACAGACATGTTGATGAATCCTTTCCTTCACAGAAACAGCTTTTAAGGCCTTTGCAAACGGAGTAGAGCCCCAGTAGGATCTGATTCTGCTTATTTCTACCAGTACAAACAATCTTGTACACATTATGACATCGACAAATTCAGCGAATACACATTCATGATGTCATTATTTCTTACATTCATGATGCCATATTTCTTACATGAAGATGCAACAGGGATAGGATTAAGATTAACTCATTCCCTCATGGGCTATCTTAGATCCAACCACTTTGAATAAATCTACCGAAAAGGACCATTAACTAGAAAAAATGAAAAAAATAGAATTTTGTAGTTTGAAACCATTGTGACAAATAGAGCATTTGCTCCTATAGGAGCAAATGCTCTATTTGTCACAATGGTTTCAGGAAGTGGTTATTACAGAGGCGTCGAAAGGCGTATTTATGGAGGAAAGGGTTAAGGGTTCCATTGAATGAACTTCTTTGTGAATCACATTGTTTGATTATGTTGCATCCTTTACCTGATAGATACCCCGTCTGACACCCTTGCAAACGGAGTAGATCAAGATCAGACGACTCCTGTCAGAGCCATCTAATCGGGGCCAGAGTTATGTGTTTATAACATAGATTTAATTCTACAGCTTTTGTCACAGCCAAAACTCTTTGTATTCATATACCATTATAAAAAAACAGCGAATTAATATTCATGATGTTTTCATTTCGTACCTGAATACTTATCAAGGAAATGGTTAAAGTTCAAACACCAGAATAATGTGGTCCCTTATTATAGGACTCGTTCAGAAGCTTTTTTATAGGAGTGTTCTGCATAAACCTCTGTCCTACACTAAGCGGCCACCTGAAAAATCCAGATTCATACTTCTTTTCAGTGGTCGTTTTAGCGAGACCTTACTGCACTTACGAAATAAATGATTTCCGGATATTCAGTGGATAATTATTACGCTGATTTTATATTTTGTTTTACTGGCGGTAATAATTACTTTCGTATAACAATTGGTTTTCCCTCGTTTGACTTCTAATAGATCAACGCGGCTGATCGGCTGTGAACAATATTGGTCCATAAAATAAAACATCTTGCATACGTGTTTCTCTCTTGTCAGTTATATCAACCCTTTACATGATACATGTACACGTTAGTGTTTGATTTTTTATATCAGATTTTATCCCTTCTCCTCTTACTGCAGTATGTAATACAACGATTAGCAGCAACCACATGGTTTTACTAATACAATGTACATGTACATGTAGTATGTACAGACTTTTAATATGTGGTGTTTTCTGTGTGTCGTTGAAATGTGATAATATTTTATAATTATTTTTAGAATGGATGTGTACTTCTTTCTACTATGTGTTGTAAAGTTGTTGTCTTTGTTCATGTATTGTGTACACAGATGAGACTCAAATAAATATATATATATATGATACAAAGGCTTTTTAACGCATTTGCAAACATAGTAGACCCAGATCAGACGGCTCATGTAGGAGCCGTCTGATCAGGTTCTGCTATGTTTGCTTATGGAAGTGTATAGATTTGAATCTACAGTTTCTGGCATGACCAAAACCCCATGTGTTCATATGCCATAACGAAAATTCAGCTAATACATATTCATGATGTTATTATTTTAACTTGAATATTTACCAGGTATTAAGTTATACGATATAACGCGATCGAGCACCATAACATTAAATACGACACAGTTAGACCAACAATTCATAGTTTTGCAACGTTGGAAATGCGATAAATGTCCATATTTGTCACACCCAGAAAGTTTCCAAGTTAGAACTAAACTGACTAATTTGTATGGCGTCTTAACCCTTTCCCTCATATAAACGTGTTTTCACGCATTTGCAAACAGAGTGGATCCAGATCAGACGGCTCCTAGTGGAGCCGTCTGATCAGGGTCTGCTTTGTTTGCTAATAGAATTTGGTAGATCTGTTTGTATGCTTTCTAAAATGTCTACAATGTTCCACCTTCCATATTTCTTTATAACTATTTTGTAAATGACGATTCAGTACGTGTTGAAATTTGGAATAAACGTAGAACAGGGAAAGGGTTAACAAGTTCAAGATATCGAGAATCTACTTTATAACAATTCAGTAAAATAATTACGACAAAGCAAAGTAATAGTCCTTTTCTATGTTACTGCACTTATAAATAGACGCCCTGTACTTAATTCTGTTATATGTTTCAATTCAATTAACCCTTCTCTCGTTACATGTAACCGCGGTCTGACTCGCATTTGCAAACAGTTTGGATCCAGATGATCCAGGATTCAAGCTGTTTGACACTCAGTCAATAGATTCTCAGAAACTTGATCGATTCCGAAGTAAAGCAAAATTTAACCAAATTCAAATTGAAGGAGGCATTATGTTCATTACAGACGGATAAGAGATCACCTTTAGTTTGCTATGGAAATGTTTTTGTCGATATGTGCAGATAAGATGCCTAAACCAAAACATTTTCAAGAATAACGCTTTTATTTTTCCAACAAACCCTATGCTAAGACCACTTTTTAGAATCGTCGAAGAGACTATTCTAAACATTGGTCACAACATAGAGTTTGCTGGAGAAATGACGGTTTTAGTATTTGAGTACGCACGTCTGTCTATTGCTCTGGAAAATGTCTACATGTTCTGAATTCCAAATCATAGTTTCTTGCAATGCTGTTATAGACACAGAGTCAGTGTGTCAAACTGGCTGGATCCAGATGAAACACCGTCTTACTCTGCGTCGTATCTGGATCCAGATGATAATGGATTTGCCAGCAGCGAGTTGAAGGTTTAAAATGATTGCATCCGCTGTGTTACTGCCTCCTAAACGGTATCATTATCTCCCTGCACAATTAAAAACAATTAAAAACGTATTACGAAATTGACTACAGGCAGAGCAACAGATTTCATATCCGTACACAGATACTAAAATCGTCATTTCTCCACTAAACCCTACGTTGTGACCACTCTTTAGAATCGTCTCTTTGAGACGATTCTAAAGAGTGGTTACAGCATAGGGTTTGGTGGAGAAATAAAGGAGTTATGCTTGAAAATGTATTAATCTATGCGACTTAATTGAAACCTCTGCTTCCTGTCGTTCTTGTCCTGCTAAACGCGACATGTCTTGTATTTGCAAACAACTCGGTTCCTAATACATGTAATTAACTAGATTAGTTGCTATAAAAGCACATGGACAGAAGCTGTAGAACCATATCTATATTACATCATAAGCAAACAGAGCAGAACCTGGCCAGACAGCTCCTACAGGAGCCGTCTCACCTGGGTATATTCTGTTTGCAAAGGCGTAGAAAGGCGCATTTATGGTTATTAAATGGTTAAAAGCAACCCGGCATCCATCATGTTCTTCTCTAAATCTGAGAAATTCATAATTGGTTTTCGAGAATAATGTGATCATAAATGTCTCAGGTGAGTAGAATGTGATCTTTGGAAAATGAGTTCCTACAATCCTTTGTCCAACTTTATACTATTTGTATATAAAACGAGATTGTGTTACTGATTTGTCAGTAGAAATCATTTACGTTACGAAATTTAACACATTCCCTCCTAGTGACGCATTTTGGCGCCCCCGTAAAGTCACGTTTTTAAACCATTGTGATAAATAGAGTATTTGCTCCACAGGAGCAAAAGCTCTATTTATCACAATGGTTTCAAAACTACACAATGCTATATGTTTCCATTTCTCTAGTAAATGTTCCTTTTCGGTAGATTTATTCAAAGAGGTTGAGTCTAAAAATAGTCTAATGAGTTAGGATTATACAGTAAAGTCTCTCTAGTACGACGACTCGAAAGAAGTCTTATTCTGGATGTTAATACAGGTGAGAGCTCAATGCAGGACAAAGATTATACAGAAAGCTCGTACAGGAGTTTTCTGCATTACTTTTGCTCTGCATTAAGCAGCCAACTGCTTTTAAAGATTGCTATAGTAACCATTAACTTCATAAATGCGCCTTCTGCGCCTTTGCAGAGCAAATCCAGATCAGACAGGAGCCGTCTAATCAGGGTCTGCTCTGTTTGCTTGTGATACAATATCGATATGTTTCTAGTTTCTGCCAATGTCAAACATTCCTGTGTCCATGTCGTACAATAAAAAATAATCTAATTAATATTCATGATGGCATTATTTCTTACATGATTATTCATGGAATAAAGGGTTAATATATCATGTTGTCGCTGTAGCGCGACTCTACAGTATCTACCAAAAAGGTATGTTTTGAATAAACCGTTTATGATTATTTGTGGAACGGTTTCGCTACTTTTTAATGTTTACGTTCAATTAAAAAAATGTCGGCAAACGGAAATGACGTCACGTCAGAACGGAAATAACACGATTCTGTGGCAGAGGTGAATGAAGATCAATGAACCATGTGGAAACGAGTGTTGCTGTATAACGAATCCTCTAAATAGCAAACAATTGATTAAAACGCATGGATGTCCTTAAAAACAGCTGTCTGTTCATATAAGACGAAAGTGATACAGAAAGCTCAAAAGTGAACTTTATGCATAACTGACGTCACCGGCACTAAGCTACAACATACATTTAAGACACAAAAAATAAGATTTCTTTCAACCCTTTACTTCTTGAGATTTATTACTATATGAATATAATTTTTTATATGGAATAAATATTTTGACCCTTTCCTCCATAAATACGCCTTTCTACGCCTCTGTAACAGTCACTTTTTGAAACCAATGTGATAAATAAAGCATTTGCTCCATAGGAGCAATTGCTCTGTATATCAAAATTGTTTAAATACTACATAATTCTATCGTTTTCCTTTTCTCTAGTAAATGCTCGTTTTAGGTAGATTTATTCAAAAAGGTTTTGTCTAAAAATAGCTTATGAGGAAATGGGTTAATAAAGCATTAACGAGGAATTTGTGTCTGTAACAGAAACTTCAGAATCAAATCTATATTATTCCATTAGCAAACAGAGCAGACCCTAATCAGACAGCTCCTATAGGATCTGTCTGATCTGGGTCTACTCTATTTGCAAAGGTGTCAAAAGTCACGTGTATCAGGAAAAGGGTTGAGCGGTTTTATTGTACGTGAGCTAAAGGAGTTGATGACTGATTTCTCTATTGATTACAGATGTATTACGACATCATACCGCTTGTGACAAGTCATCCACTGCCTGTGAAACGTTGACTCAAACACTGTGTGCAATGTTCTATGAAATCATTAACATTTAACACGCTATATGTGATATTTGCAAACAGTGTAGATTCAGATAAAATGCCGTGTCACTCATCAAGCCCACCATGTCTGACACACCGACTCTGTATCTGTGGAGAAAAGTTTTTTTTTAATGTCTACCTTGAAAAAGAGACTGGTTACAATGTAAGCAGAGGACAGCATGTTCAGTACCTACAAGGGACTATATAAAGTCAGATAACAAGTGCTTTAACCCTTTCCCTATTATGTTTATTCAAACTTTCGATACTTACTGAATATTCATGGACAAAATATTTATAATGAAATATTGAAGGTGGAACATTGTTGTCATTTTAGAAAGTAAAGAAACAGATTGATTAAATTTCATCAGCAAACAGAGCAGACCATGATCAGACAGCTCCTATGGGAGCCGTCTGATATGGGTCTACTCTGTTTAAAAATGCGTGAAAACATGTTTATAAGAGGGAAAATGTTAAGAATTATGCGACGCAGCGTCTGGCCATGGTCAACATTGTATGTATTGTAATAAGACCATGCACTTTTCCCACACAGCGACCCAGATTCTAGTCTTCTAAGAAATTGTTATTTGCAAAACATTTTGCTTGGTTAGGTTTTTACACTTCAAACATTTTCCATTTCTCGCCAGTCATAGAATGCTTAGATCATAGATGCAAAACTACTCTCGACGTTTCATATAAATAAAAACTGACGTCACAGGTTAGCATTAACCCTTTGTACGAGGGCCATCTAATAAAAAGTGAGACTGAGCTGATAAAGCATTAATTAGTTTTCTAGAGATTCAACTTGTCTCATTTTTATTGGATGCCCCTCGTAGACTTTGGAGTTCTATCTACAGTTGAACTTCGATAAATCGATCTCGGATAACTCGAATCTGGGATAACTCAAACTAAAAGTTCGGCCCTTCCAAAATTTACAATATAGACTTGTTCTAAAATGTATCACTGCGCATAATAATCTAGAAACACACGTGATAGCTTAATGTAGTCGAACGAAATGATGAAAGCTCCTACAGGAGCTTTCAGTATTACTGTAGACTTGCTATGAAATTCATATATTGGTCAGATAAGAAACCGAAAGACTCATGCCTCTGTTATCTCGAACTAACTTGTATGGTCCCTTTAAGTTCGAGATATCAAAATTCAACTGTATTATAGTTTCCTAAGCAAACATAGCAGACCATGAGTTTATGTGAACTGTCTGATCTTGGCCTACTTTGTTTGCAAAAAACAAGTAGTCTCCATTCAAACATATATACTTCGACAACAATAAATTACTTCGCTACGTGTCCCATGCTTCATGTATTGATTCAAGGTTTTATAAGGACACACTTTCCTTTGAGATAAATCTGTAACTGCTTGCAAACTATAAAACAATCAAGCGTGCAGTTATCTGCGAATCGTTATCTGCTAAATACTTAACCCATTACCTCATAGGCTATTTTAAGACCCTACCTATTTGAATAAATCTACCAAAAAGGAGCATTTCAGTTACTAGTCGGAACATTTTATAATTGTGTAATTTTGAAACCATTGTGATAAATAGAGCATTTGCTCCTGAGGAGCAAATGCTCTTTTTATCACAATGGTTTCAAAAAGTGACTTTTATATAGTGTCCAGACCCTGATCTGCGTAAATTCACTTAACTCTTTGTCGTCTGCTGAACACATTTTCGTCTGATTCAAGCTTTAGAGTGGGTTGTTGCAACGCAAAATGTAATAACGACGCAAAATCTAATAATTATTACAAAATGCGTTGATTTATTACATTATGCTGAAGAACCAGTGGGTACTTGTACGATATATTTATAAAAAGATAAACAGAGTGTCAAACAGTTTGGGTCCTGATGAGGAGCCGAGTTACTCGGCATCTCATCTGGCCATAAACTGTTTTCATATGATATCCCAGACCCGTCCTCATAGCACTGAAGGGGTTACCATTTTTCTTCCCAGGCAATAAATCATTCTCTCATAGGCTACTTTTATACCCAGCCTTTTTGAATTAATCTACCGAAAAGGAGCATTTACTAGAGAAAAGGAAAATTTTAGAATTTTGTAGTTTGAAACCATTGTGACAAATAGACCATTTGCTCCTATAGGAGTAAATGCTCTATTTATCACAATGGTTTCACAATGTGAATTTTATAGAGGCGCAAATATGCGTCACATGGGGACAATGTGTTAACCCAGTGTCATATAGCATGGATTCTGATGGGATCGGTGTTTCATCTGGGTCCAAGGTGTTTGCAAGTGCTTGTCAATCGTGCTAAGTATGGTAAAGATTACAATTTAACTACTTACACTATATACATGTATATACGTTTTAACGAAATTTCAGAGTAGACCCAGATTATATACATGTAATTCATTTTAAAGTTGTCTGAACAGAAAGTGCTCCGTTTGTTCACGGAATGATATGTAGACCTGCCTCGAGAGTTTCTACTATGGCACCCATTTCTCGCAGATGCAGTTGAACAAATTGTTAAAATTCTTAACCCATTCCCACATATTGACGCCTTTTGACGCCTTTGTAAAAGTCATTTTTTGAAACCATTGTGATAAATAGAGCATTTGCTGCAGGAGCAAATGCTCTATTCATTACAATGGTTTCTAAACTACACAATTCTCAAAGTTTCCTTTTTCTGTAATAATGCTCCTTTCGGTAGATTGTTCCAAGAGGTTGAGTCTAAAAATAGCACATGAGGGAATGGGTTAAACGACATGTATGTACACAGGCGTTAGTTAACCATTTACTTGTTCATTAACCCTTTCCCTCATACAAACGTGTTTTCACGCATCTGCAAACAGAGTAGACCTAGATCAGACGGCTCCTAGAGGAGCCGTCTGATCAGGGTCTGCTCTGTTTGCTAATGGAGTTTGATAGATATGTTAATTTATTTTCTAAAATGGCTACAGTAGTTCACCTTCCATATTCCATTATAACTATTTTGCTCATCAATATTCAGTAGGTATTGAAATTTGTACATGTAATATACATAGAACAGGGAAAGGGTTAACGAATTAACGTTATTTGTTTTATAACGATACATCAACACATGGTATGTTTACATTGACAGACAGTGTCAGACACATCTATTTGATTCCACAAACAGGGCAGACCCAAATCAGACGACTCCTATATGAACCGTCTGATATGGGTCTATTCTGTTTGCACAGGCATGAAAAGGTGTTTACGTGAAGGAAAGGGTCAAGCCTTTACCTAATGAATATTGTAATAACGATAATGTATGTAATAACGATAATCACAATTCAATTCATGTAATATAGCATCCATAATATATCTTAAAGCCTCTCTATGTCATGCCACCTGTGATAAGGACCACAATGGAAATAAGAGTATGCTCTTTATTGTGTTATCCTTGGTATAGAAATGCCATGGTTTTTCACTATGCATAATTTTACGAATTACTATTTATTATGATGTGATACATGTTTGTGAACCATATTATGTTTTCTGTTTGCAGAAATAAATATATCTATAATCTATCTATTTATATGCATATTAAGGAGTTTCTGATCAGGATCTTGTCTGTTTGCTTATGGAAGGAATAAGATACACAAGATTCTAATGTTTCTGGCATAGTCAAAACTTCCCTTGTTCATAATGCTATTATAAAGTTCAGCAAATTGCATGCAATAATTATAAAAAAATCATTATTTCTTACATGAATATTCATAAGGTAAAAGGTTATCCCATTGTCTCTCTCGAGTACATAGACAGAACATAAGCAAACAGTGCAGACAACAGATAAACAACAAAAATCCATATAAAGAGAAATTCTAGTAGAGAAGAATTTAGATACCTCTAGGCAGGTAGCTGCTTAATGCAGGGTGAAAGTCAAGCAGAAAGCCCCTAGAAGAGCTTTCTGCATGACTCCCACCCTACAGTAAGCTGGCACCTGTTTCCAAGACCGATATTTATACTCTATACAGTAAAACCTCTCTAAACCGGAATTCTAATAGAGAAGAATTTAGATACTTTTATGCAGGTGGCTGCTTTATGCAAGGTGAAAGTCATTCAGAAAGCTCCTAGAGGAGCTTTCTGAATGACTTTCACCCTGCATTAAGCTGCCACCTGTCTCCAAGACCAATATTTAAACTAAATTTTACGTCCGGTTTAGAGGGGTTTTACTGTATAACGTCCGGTTTAGAGAGGTTTTACTGTAGCGTTCAATCTCAACGGGGTTTTCTCTGGCCTGTGAACTCCTCACGTTGCGCATGAATGTTGAAACAGTAAAGGTTAAGAGCAAATGTGTTATTTTGATATATGTTGACAATATGGCACATCAGTGCATCATTTACATGACCAATTGAGTGGCAGCTGTTGCTGCAGCTGGTTTCACAAATAATTAAGGGTTTTGTTCATTTTGTGATAATATAATCTGTAACACAATCGTTTGTTTCCGTTTCTATGGAATCATGACATCATTTCTGTATTTTGAGCATGGTTTATTGTTACGATACAGAAAAATAACATGCATTCTCCATTGTCATCTAGTTAACTAAACGCGCACAGTATCAAATACAGTAAAACCTCTGTATAACGACCACTTAATTATTTTAATTAGTTGGTATTTAGGGCAGGTGGTTGCTTAAAGCAAGGTGAAAGTAAAACAGAACGCTCCCATAGAAGCGTTCTGTTTTACTTTCACCTTGCTTTAAGCAGCCGCCTGCCTTTAACACAAAATATTTGATGTAGTTTAGTGGTCACTATAGAGAGGTTTTACTATATGTATTATCTGTTCATAACTCTTCAAATAACCCTTTATTCTATAGCTACCACTTTAAACAGAGTAGATCCAGATCAGAATTTTCCTCTAGCGAGGTCTACGGGATCTGTCTGATCAGAGTCTGGTCTGTTGTTGCTTATGGAATGATATCAATCTGATTCCACTTTTTCTGACATGACAAACATTTCCTGTGTTCAGCTGCTATTGTAAACATTCATCTACAATTGAACTTCGATAACTCGAACTTCAAGGGACTATACAAATTAGTTCGATATAACAGAAGTTCGAGTTATCCGATTTCCAATGTGGACAATTTCTCAGGTTCACAGCTTAATGCAGGTCTACAGTAATGCTAAAAGATCCTGTAGGAGCTTTCAGCTTTACTGTAGACCTGCATTAAGGTGTGAAATGTGCTTCTAGATATGCATAGTGATACATTTTAGAGCAATTCTGTATTGTAAGATTTTGAAAGGACCGACCTTTAAGTTCGAGTTATCCCAAAGTTCGAGTTATCCGAGTTCGAAATATCGAAGTTCAACTGTAATACTAAGTGTCATGTCAGTTTTTCTAATATGAATAATCATGAAGTAAAGGGTGTTATACATCTATGAAACTATTTCTTCTCTGTGGAAGTATTCGTAATACAATTTGCAAACTTGGTCCAGACAAGATACTCGTTAAACCTTTCCTCCATTAATACGCATTTTACGCCTCTGTAAGAATCACTTATTAAAACCATTGTGATAAATAGAGCATTTGCTCATACGGAGCAAATGCTCTATTTATCACAATGGTTTCAATACTACACAATTCTATAAGTCTCCTTTTCTCTAGTTAATGCTCCTTTTGGGTAGATTATTTATTCCAAGGAGATTATCATTAGGCCTAAACATAACCCATGAGGGTGGGTTAATTAATTGGATTAATTTACACTAAACCATATAGAATTAGAATACCAAATTATTCCTCCGTTTTGTAGATTTGAACGTTCTTCTGCAAGCATCGTTATCTATCCAAAATATCAATGTACACTTTTCTTCCATTATTTTTTTTCTCAGAAATTGTGTAAGAATGCCAAGCACACTGGCTCCTGATAAATCGAAGAGTAACTCGGCATCTCATCTGGATCCGCAATCCAAATATTCATCTATAATGTTGAACTGTATTCTGTCTATAAACGACGCATTTTTTAAAGATACAATAGGGTCTAATGCGACCACATAATGTATTAACGTAGGAATCCACAAAAGAAAGTGGTTCCTTAATGCAGGACAACAGTACTATGGGAGCTTTCTGCATAATGTTTTGCCAGATAAAATCAAAACATTTCCAATAATAACTTTTTTTTTTATTTCTCCACAAAACCCAATGTTGTGACCACTCTTTAGAATCGTCTCGAAGAGACGATTCTAAAGAGTGGTCACAACAAATGGTTTGGTGGAGAAATGACGATTTTAGTATTTGAGTACGACCCTTTATCTGTTGCTCTACATTAAGCTACCCCTTGTTTCAAACGTCCAGAAGACTTCTTTTGAGTGGTCGTATTAGCGAGACTGTTCTGTATCAGATAACCATTGATATAATACAGTAGAACATGTCTTAACCCTATCAACGCCAATGTCGCATAAATGCGCCACGACAAATAGTGCAGTCCCAGATCAGACGCCGCCTAGTCAAGGCGGCGTCTGATCAGTGACTTCACTTTTTGTATCAATCTATGTATCATTTATTTATCTCATTTCCTTATTTTATCGAATGATTTAACAAACTTGGATTGCGGACGACAATGAGAAATTTGGCACCGAAAGGGTTAAGCGACCATCAAAAAGAAGTCTAATTATGGGTCTGTAAGGCAGGTGGTAGTTTAATACAGGTCAAAAGTAATACAGAAAGCTCCTATTTTGCCATGTATTTAGCAACCACCTGCTATTTAACCATTTCCTCCATAAATACGCCTTTCTACGCTTCTGTAATAACCAATTCTTGAAACCATTGTGATATAGGAGCAAATGCTATATTTATCACAATGGTTTCAAACTACAAAATTCTAAAATTTTACTTTTCTCTAGTAAATGCTCCTTTTGAGTAGATTCATTCAAAGATGTTGGTTCTAAAATAGCCTATGGAGGAATGGGTTAAGATTCCTGTGTTCAGTTAATATAAGCTCGCTTAAGACTTCTTCCTCTGTATTCGTATTGCTGGACCAGTTAATAAAGATTTCGTTGAACGATTTATATCGTAAAACGAACCCGTGAATCAATAACGACGATTGGAGTCGCCAATCGTAACTTCTTGTTGTAGAATAAAATATTATTGCAATACAAATAAGGAAATAAACCGTATCTAAGTTTTGTATAAAGTACGGGCGAATAGCGATACTTTATCATCAAACTTTTACATGTTTATGTGATTATTCGTAAGTTATCCCTATCCTTCATATAAACGCACATTCACGCATTTGTAAACAAAATAGACCCGGATCAGACGGCTGATATAGGAGCTGCCAGATCTGGGTCTGCTCTGCTTACTTATCAAAATATAATATATCTGATTCTGCAGTTTCTACCAATACCAAAACACCATGTTTACATATGCCATTAGAAACACTCTTGAATGGGCAATAACAAAATTTTCATATGCCATTATAAACACTTGAATGGGCAATAACAAAATTTTCATATGCCATTATAAACACTTGAATGGGCAATAACAAAATTTTCATATGCCATTATAAACACTTGAATGGGCAATAATAAACAAAATTTTCATATGCCATTATAAACACTTGAATGGGCAATAACAAAATTTTCATATGCCATTATAAACACTTGAATGGGCAATAACAAAATTTTCATATGCTATTATAAACACACTCTTCAATGGGCAATAACAAAAAAAAAAATTCATATGCCATTATAAACACTTGAATGGACAATAACAAACAATTCATATGCCATTATAAACACTATTGAATGGACAATAACACATTTTTCATATGCCATTATAAATAATTAGCTAATTGATATCCACGGTGTCATTAATTCTTTGCCTGAAAATTCATGGAGTAAAGGGTTAACCCATAACCTCATTGGCTATTTTCAGACTCAACCTGTGCGAATAAACCTACTGAAAAGAAGCATTTACTAGAAAAAGTTTTTTTTTAGAATTGTGCACCTTTGAAACCATTGTGATAAATAGAGCATTTGCTCCATCGGAGAAAATGCTCTATTTATCACAATGGTTTCAGAACTTGATTTTTACAGAGGCATCAAAAGGAGTCGGTAGGAGAGAATGGGTTAAAGAAATATAAAATCAAAAGAGGCTAGCAAGGCTCTCTGACAAAAATTACGCGGTGCTGAAAAGGTTGCTGAAAAATGAAGTCATTTATCAGTGTTGACACGCCTACGACAACTTGATGGTGCGGAAATTAGTTCTCTTGAGTCGAACATGATATTTAGATAATGCAATTTTCAAACATTAATTTGCATTCAACATGATTAGAATTTTCATGTTACAGTCACACAGCTTCTCGTCATTACCCTGAGGTATTATCGTCAGTTTTGCTAGAACTGTAGATTATCATTTGCTCACACTTTACATGAGGCTAAAATTAAACGAGGAATGCTGCTATGTAATTCTATAAATGGCCCTTTTATGAAACCTGTAAAATTGAAATTAAAATGTAACTTGTTTAACGAAATGTATTAAATAACCTACCAATAATTACTCAAAATTGCAACAGTTTGATGTTATAGCATCGATGTCGCCAATGTTATTGCCCGCGTTTTAGGTAAAATTGTGCGCGTTTTTTTTCTGTGTCAATCGTAACTACAATCGGAACGCCTCGGGGATTTCTGCGTAAATTATCTCGGAAAACATTACGGAGGCCGCCATACTGGAGAGCTACTATCAACATGACGTCGCAAAGTCACAGTTATTTAACCCCTTTCCTTCATATAAACGCCTCTTCAAGTATTTTCAAACAGAGTGGATATTGATCCCTTTATACGCCTTTGCAAACAGAGTAGACCTAGATCAGACAGCTCCTATAGGAGCCGTCTGATCGGGGTCTGCTCTGATTGCTTTTGGTATAATATAGATCTGATTCTGCAGTTTCTGTCAGAACCAAAACTTCTTGTGTACGTATGCCATGATGAAAACTCAGCTAATAAATATTAATGATGTCATTATGTTTTACATAAATATTGAACAGGGAAAGTTTAACGGTTTGTCATTAGAAACTTACAAATATTGGCAAACAGCTTGGATTCTGAAGGTTACAACTTCCTCTATAATAATTAATCTACAACAACAAATTACAAAGTGGCGATGTAAATATATAAAACGATGCTGGTTTGTTCAAGGAAATCTCGTAAACGTGTCCATACAGTATTAGTTCAAAGGTTATGAGATGGGTTTTTTTTTTCAAAAACGCGTTATTGATAGAATCTTTCTTTAAATAAGGAGACAATGGCTATTCTTTTATCACCTGTGCAAACAGTTTGGATCCAGATTAGACACCTAGTAAATAAGTGTCTCATTAGGATCCCGTATGTTTGTTACAGCGTGTTTAGACCTGATCAGCCAATCTAAACCTAGGGGCGCAAAATGATACATGCCATTATGACAAACCTATGACCTCATTTGAGAAACTAGGTTCCCACCGTTTGCACAATAGAGAGAACACAGGTTTTTAATATAAATGAGATCATAGCTTTTCAGATTAACCCTTTTTCTGTTCAGTATTCGTTAACCCTTTCCCTCATATAAACGTGTTTTCACGCATTTGCAAACAGAGTAGACCCAGATCAGACGGCTCCTAGAGGAGCCGTCTGATCAGGGTCTGCTCTGTTTGCTAGTGGAATTTGATAGATCTGTTTCTTCACATTCTAAAATGGCTACAATGTTCCACCTTCCATATTTCATTCTTTTCCCATGTATATTCACGATTGAAATTTGGACTAAATATAGAACAGGGAAAGGGTTAAAGAAATAATGACATCATGAATATCTATCAGCTAAATTGTTATAATGACATGCGAGTACAGGAGTTTTGAAAGTGGTACAAACAATAGAATCTGGCTCCATGCTTATAAAGCTTTTAGTTGAGTCCGAGTTTCGTTCTCAAGCTTTTGATTGGTCAGATTTGAGTTCCCAAGCTTTTGATTGGTCAGATTTGAGCTTTGGCTCAAATCTGACCAATCAAAAACTTGAGAACGAACTCAGTCTCAACTAAAAGTTTTATAAGCATGGACCCAGATCTATATTATTTCATAAGCAAACAGAGCAGACTCTGATTAGGAGCCGTCTGATCTTGGTCTACTCTGTTTGTAAATGCGTGAAAATGCGTTTATATGAAGGAAATAGTTAAAAATGCACTTGGTGTACTGGAAAGCTATGTTCTCACACGAGGGCCTAGGTTATCAGTTGAGAACCTAGGTTATTGGTATCATTGTGCAAACGGTGTGCAGTACTGCAGGATCTCTTACCTTCCTGTCAGGAAGCCCGCTGATATGGAACCCACCATCGTCATTAACAGCTGCACAAAGAACACCCAGCTCATCTGCTTCAGGTCAGATTTTGTCTGGCAGCCCAGGTCAAAGAGAAATGGCCCGAGGAAAGCCACGCCCATTCCAAACACGCCAAACACAAGACAGTCCACTAGCACGGAGAGTTTGTGCTTTTTAAAGAGCGTCCAGAAGGAGATTTTCTCCTCCGTTGGGAGCGGGCTTGGGTCTGTTCTCGTCATGAAACCGTTGGCGTCGTTCAGGGTAGGTCTTTCAGCGGGTTCATCCCCTGGAAATTGCGAATATCCATCCATTGTTGTTAGAATGAAAATAAATTTATCAAAAGCGTGCTTTTTGAATCACTTTATTTCACTTCTGGAAATGATATGGAGCTTTTCACACGACAAACCAGATCTTCCGACAATGCGTAACTGACTTCATCCTGAAATAAAACCAGAAGACAGCCAAATGATAATGAGTATGTATTTGTGGTTTTGCTTTTACAATGTACCAGCAAATTACATTTTATAGTTGTCATATTTATTATCAGGAATATCGCGATAATAATCATCATCACCATCATCATCGTTATCAAGGTGATGAGGTGGAGGAGGTGGTGATGTTAATCACGGATGATGAAATAATGATGATGATGATAATGATGATGATGATTATGATGATGATAAGTCCTTATACATGACATTCGTATGCATGGCCTACTCAATTGTAAGGCCTGGACTACTACAGACTGAATTACCAATGCCGATGTACGAATGCCATTACGACCAAACATTCGTGGTATCTCGTATAAGTCGTACTGACCTTGTAGTAAATGGTACCAAATAAACCACTGTTCGTGATACCATGCATATCATTAAACCCTTTACCTCATAGGTTAGATCCAACCTCTTTGAATAAAGAGCAAATGCTCTATTTATCACAATGGTTTCACATAGTGACGTTTACAGAGTCGTCAATAGTCGTTAATATGAGGGAATGGGTTAATCCTTATGTAGTTATCCGCGACTAGACTTGTATTTGTAAACATACTGGATCCTGATGAGACGCCGAGTAACTCGTCGTGTCATCGTGATTCAAGCTGTTTGGCACTCGGGTCAATAGTTTCTCAAAAGCTTGTTCGGATCAAAAGTATTCAAACTTGCACAAGATCCATTTTTGAGATGACATTATTTTTTCGTGTCGAGGAAATGGTTAATTAGTTCCCGTAATGTAGAATGATAGTACGATCCGTCCAATTAATTAAAACCAGAATTTCACATACGATAGGTACATGTAGATTAAAACATTTTCAAGAATAAGAGTTACATGTACTTCTTTATTTCTTTACCAAACCCTATTTTGTCACCACTCTTTAGAATCGTCTCTTCGAGACGAATCTGAAGAGTAATCACATGGGGTTTTGTGGAGAAATGATGAATATTAGTACAGTAAAACCTCGATTATTCGAATTTTCGGTATAGAAAAATTTAGACCCTTTTAGGCAGGTGGCTGCTTAATGCATGGTGAAAGTCATGCAGAAAGCTCCTAGAGGAGCTTTCTGCATGACTTTCACCATGCATTAAGCTGCCACCTGTCTTAAAGATCGATAATAATACGTATTTTAGTGTTCGGATAATCGAAGTTTTACTGTATTTGAGTACGCACGTTTATCTGTTACTCTGATTTAAACTGTCGTAAAACATTATCTGTAACTGTGGATCATTTAAATTCTGAAAGTAGGAGGCATCAATGCGAATAGAGAAAATTGCAGACTCGGTGCTATCGAGTCTAATCATCAGCAGTTATTTAAAGTGTAATACTACGCTAACACCCTAGCACTGGTTTAAGTGGTATTCTTTTTTGAAAACTAAAAACATTGAAATTCATGATCCCGAATGATCAGAAAATATAACAATACTGTGAAGGAAGCACGGGACGACTTTTAACGGCTGCCAAACACGCACTTAATCGTTTAAAGTCGCGGAGAACAACACATTGCTGATTCCGGCGAGTGACATACAGTGCAAGCCCTGGTCGAGTGTTCCGCTTTCTCCGCCGCAGCTGATCTACACTGTTATAACACGCCTGAGTTCCCTTATTTCTGTGGCGCATCTTACTAGGGCAAATGATGAATAAATATATAATTTTGTACATGTCAATTCAGGCAATCGATTATGTCTTAAACATTCAGGGAGCTGTATTCGTGTTTTGAATTTAAATGTTTATAAGTTTTCTTTGTGTGTTTGTTCAACAGGCATTCCGTAGGGAAAAACGATTGACTGGCACTATTATCCATTTGCGACACACAAGACAAATATCTCAGGATAGTTTCACTTTACGTTCATCGTACTTAACCCTTCTCTTGCTGAATTTTAAAACACATTTCTCCTTCTTTACCCATGCCCTGTCGTATATTTACATATATCTTCACTGTGTACAAGTATATCGCTGTGCAATCACTGCTGTGGAGTGCACTGGTTGCACAATCAACTTGTAAATAGTGCAGACCCTGATGAGACATCTGGGTCTTCACTATTTACAGGTAGGTATATTGACGTGAATAGCAAGCGAAGGGTTAACCAACGTTTAACTTCTTACTTCATTAATTGCATACGCCTTTGTACGCCTATAGGAGCCGTCTGATCAGGGTCTGCTCTGTTTGCTTATGATAGAATATAGATATGATTCTACAGTTTTTCCAATACCCAAAAACACCGTTTCAAGTGTTAATACAACAATCAATCTTATGAATAGTCATAATGTCATTATTTCTTACATGAATATTCATGAAGTAAATGGTTAACCGATTACTTAGTGAATATTCATGTAGGACTCCGCCTATTGTGAATATTAATTATTTAACTTTTGTATAAGAAATATAAAATGAGGAAATTTATTGCCATGGCAACCAGCATAGACTTAGATATGCAACATATAAAGCAAAAAGTCAAGCTCCTGACCAGATGACTCATACAGGAACTGGGGTTTGTGAAGGGAACCCCACCCTTGCCGCGTAAGCTATGGGTCAGTTTCCTGTCAGATTTTCCCGCTCTTGAAATATAACTTAAAAGTCAATGCATGCCACGAGAACAATATATTTTTTGCATCATAAAACTTCGATGACAAAGGATGTTTTGCTTTGACAAAATCTGTAGAATCAGATCGATATTATGTCATAAGCAAACAGAGCAGGTTCCGATCAGGCGTCTGATCTGGGTCTACTCTGTTTGTAAAGGATTCATGTGAAGGAAAGAATAAAAGATCCCCGGCCTTATTCACAATACATGTACATGGTCGTTTTAACCCATTACCTCATTGGCTATTTTTAGATACAACCTATTTGAATAAATCTACCGAAAAGGAGCATGAATTGGAAAAAAAGGAAAATTTTAGAATTTTGTAGTTTGAAACCATTGTGATAAATAGAGCATTTGCTCCTACATTTGCTCCTATAGGAGCAAATGCTCTATTTATCAAAATGGTTTCACAAAGAGACTTCTACAGAGTCGTCAAAAGTCGTCAATATGAGGGAATGGGTTAAAGAGTTTCTATCGATGGAACAACATTGGTTACCAATTAACTGATGGGTTGTTTTGAACCGGTTTGCGACTCCTGTGGTCCTACGAGACCGGTAATTACATCGAGGAATACCATAATGGTAGACACTTATGGTAATTTGATAATAATGAGGACTAGCGGCGTTCCAAGCACTAATTGGTGCTAATTATATGACCTGAAATCGTCAATTCCGAGTAAGAGGCAACAATCACAGCAGAGATTTGGCATTAGATTGCATGTTGATTGCCCATACTGCCAAGTCTGAAGGCGAATTGGGTGATTTCCTTTGCAAATGATTTGAATCCAAACATACACATATAATACATACATATGTATATGTCTCTGATCCAAATGAGACGTGAGTTACTGCATACATTTTCCTGTAGGGCGTCAAAGGTACAGTAAAACTCTTCTAATGCGATACACAGAATGGGTTCTAGTTCTTGATCTTAACCCTTCTCTTGCTGAATTTTAAAATACATTTCTCCTTCTTTACCCATGCCCTGTTGTATAATAACATATAATCTTCACTGTGTACAAGTATTTCTCTGTGCAATCACTGCTGTGGAGTGCACTGGTTGCACAATCAACTTGTAAATAGTGTAGACCCTGATGAAACAGCTCCTGCAGGAGCTGTCTCATCTGGGTCTTCACTATTTACAGGTAGGTATATTGACGTGAACAGCAAGCGAAGGATTAAAGGCATATGGTAGCATAATGCTCCACAGGAGCTTTCTGCATTACTTTCCTCCTGCATTAAGCACCCACCTGTTTTTAAAGACATCCATGTTCATTCATTAACGGATTGATTAAGGAAGTTTATACTGTACAGTAAAACCCCTCTAATGCGACCACCTAAAAGAGGTATAACTGGGTTGTAGAGGCAGGTGGTAGCTTAATGCAGGACAAAAGTAATGCAGAAAGCTCCTAGAGGAGCTTTCTGCATTACGTTTGTCCTGCATTAAGCAACCACCTGCTTATAACGACACCCATGATTATTCATTAAGTGGTCGCATTAGAGGGGTTCTACTGTATTATGTAATATCATCAGTATCATACAAGTACACAGTCATATGTATTACAATAAAATCAGTCTTAAGATGACTAATAATGGGTATGTAAGACAGGCGGTAGATTAATGCAGGTCAAAAGTAATGCAGAAAGCTCCTATAGGAGCTTTCTGCATTACTTTTGCCCTGCATTAAGCAACAACATGCTTAAATAAAGAATACTATGTTCACTAAACGAATGGCCGCTTAGGACTGGTTTCTACTGTAAAACTTTTAAACTTAATCCCGAAATCATGACATGTCTCGCAGTAGCAGACATAGATCAAGATTAGACATCGAGGCTGTGAAATGATATAGATATGATTCTACAATTTCTTCTATGTGCCATTACAAAATTCAATCTAATTAATTATTCCTGATGTCATGATTTCTTACATGAATATGCATGGAGTAAACGGTTAACGTATTGTGTTACACATCGACAGTTTAGTGCAAAACTGCTCTCTAACTATATTATCCAGCATTGATAAGCAACTACAAATGTACAAAATAAGTGTCTTCCTAAAATTGTCAGATGATTTGTCTTTCATTTCTGTCCAAAAATATAACCAGAGTGCCAAACAGTTTGGATCCAGATGAGACGCCGAGTCACTCGGCGTCTCATCTGGATCCATACTGTTTGCGAAGCTCACCACTGTTTGGCCCAATACAGTGTAGTTACAGCAGCATTGCACTCATTCCTCAAAGCAAAGAGACGTTTACAGTTGAACGTCCATATCTCGATCTCGGATAACTCGAACTTCAAAAAACATCGAACGAAAAGTTCGATCCTTCCAAAATTTACAATAGCGAATTGCTCTAACATGTATCGCTACAGATATCTAGAAACACATGTGACAGCTTAATACAGGTCTAAAGTAATGCTGAAAGCTCCCGTACTTTAGACCTGTATTAAGCTGTGGACATGAGAAATTATTCAGATTAGAAAACGGATAACTCGAACTTCATTTATCTCGAACAAATTTGTATAGTCCCTTGAAGTTCGAGATATCGAAGTTCAACTGTATGAAAAGAGTCACTTCTAATACACAATCAGGTGGTCCAGCATGTTTTGATTTCGAAGCAATGTGACTCATCTGGGTCTTCACTGTTGACTAAGGTTGCCACGACTTAACAAAGGACATGTATATAATAATTATAGTTACAATAGATTTGCAATCAGCCTTCAAAACGAAGTGACGTCATTAGAAAAGTTAAAACCGGTTTATGATCAGAGAGTGTCACTCATTTAATTCTGATGAGAATTGTCTCATCTGGATCCAGACTGTTAGCTAAAGGTGGCTATGAAGTGTCATTAGTTTTGCACTAAGTTCTAGACAAACTCGTAAATAATAAAGCTTTTATAGTACAATGAAATCAATATAAGCATCATCATATATGCATCAGTAATTTCAATGGTGTTTATCTGATGGTGAACAGTGGAGTCTCTCCATAGCCTATAGCCCACCATAACCTTTCTCATGTTGTGAAAAAAATAATGTCCGCTCAAATTTGGAATGGTGCAATTTCGACTACTTCCGATTGGATCAAGAGTTTTAGACACTCTTGACCAAGTGTTCAAACAGCTTGGATCCTGATGAGACGCCGAGTTACTCGGCGTCTCATCTAGATCCAAGCTGTTTGTAAATGACAAACAGGTCGCGGAGATCGAGGTAATGATGGGTCTACTCTGTTTGCAGATGCGTCAAAATGCGCTTCCAGAAGGGAAATGGTTAAACAGCCACCTCTTTAACCCATTACTCCATAAATACGCTTTTCTACGCCTTTGCAAACAGAGTAAACCCAGATCCACAGCCTATCGCCCAGCATTAATCCTTATCATGTTCTGGAAAAAATAATGTCCCCTCAGATTTGGAATGGTGCAGTGAAGACTACTTCCGATTCGAACAAGAGTTTTAGACACTTTTGACCGGGTGTCAAACAGCTTGAATCCTGATGAGACGCCGAGTTACTCGGCGTCTTATCTGGATCCAAGCTGTTTGAAAATACCAGACAGGTCGCCTAAGGCGAGATAAGGGTTAACCCGTTACTCCATAAATACTCTTTTCTACGCATTTGCAAACAGAGTAGACCCAGATCAGGCGGCTCCTATGGTCTTCTCTTTTTGCTTATGATACAACATAGATATGACTCTACAGTTTATGCCATGGCCAAACCTTAATCTTATTAATATTCATGATGTCATTATTTCTTACATGAATATTCATGGCGAAAAAGGGCCTAAATTCCACTTTTCTAATAGGCCGGTATATAGGGGATTTACTGTAGATCAAATCTAAAGAAATTAATGTCTGTTCTCTTTTCCAAGATGCCAAACAATTGAAATAGTAAGCTATTTGACGTCTTATTTGGAGTCAAACGGTTTGCAAAAGTCAGCACCAGGTTTTCCTAAGGCTGAACCTCGTATCCTCTATTAATTATTAGTCACCATGTACGTATCCAATACTTACATACTTGTACATCTTGAATTTATTAATCCATTACTTGATGAATAGTCATGTAAGAAATAATGACATCATTCATGTATACTATTCATCAAGGACCGCAATGGAAATAAGAGATCATATTCTCTTTTTTGTGTAATCCTTGATGTTGATGTGACTGACATGGTTCATTAATTATTTCATGATGTGTTTTTTTGTGTGTTTTTTTTCCAGTGCATTGCTATTGTAACCATGTTACATGTACTTGCACAATATTGAAATAAGTCTATCTATCTATCTATCTATCTATCTATCTATCTATCTATCTATCTATCTATCTATCTATCTATCTATCTATCTATCTATCTATCTATCTATCTATCTATCTATCTCGAACTTCAAGGGACTATATAAATTAGCTCGAGATAACAGAAGTTCGAGTTATCCGATTTCTAATTTGGACAATATATCAAGTTCACAGCTAAATGCAGGTCAACAGTAATGCTGAAAGCTCCTGTAGGAGCTTTCAGCATTACTGTAGACCTGCATTAAGCTGTGACAAGTGTTTCTAGATATGCGTAGTGATACATTTTAGAGCAATTCTGTATTGTAAGATTTTGGAAGGAACGAACTTTTAGTTCAAGTTATCCCGAAGTTCGAATTATCCGAGTTCGAAATATCGAAGTTCAACTGTATCTTTGAACACAGGACGTTTTTACCGTGGCAAATATTTCATGATCAGAGAGCCGACCCTCGGTCTCACTCGGATCCATGCTGTTTGCAAAATTAATGCGAGTCAGTTCGCGGAAAAGGGGCATGGATTAACGCTTTTAAAGCTTTTGCAAGCAGAGGAGATCCAGTTCAGATGAATGCTTTAGGTTCCGTCTGATTAATGTCAACTTTGTTTGTTTATGAAATGAGGCAGATCTGATTCTGCAGTTTTTTGCTATGGCATACTATCTATGTGCTCATACCATTATAAAAACTCAGCTTATTAATATGCACGGTATAATTATTTCTAATATGAATATTCATGGAGTAAGGGTTTAAGAACGTTTAACCCCTTACCTGTTATATATTCATGTAAGAAATAAAAACATCATGAATATTTATTAGCTGATTTTCAAGGGAATATTTTGCTTTGACGGAAACAGTGGAGTCAGATCTATATCATGTCAAAAGCAAACAGAGCAGACCCTGATCAGACGGCTCCTATAGGAGCCGTCTGATCTGGGTCTACTCTGTTTGCAAATGCATGAAAATGCGTTTATACGAAGGAAAGAGTTAATCGAGTCGGTGATGCTACTGACCTTTTGGCATTCAGACTATTTTAGATATCATCTGTGTAACAAATGGCAATGTGACTGTTACTATAAAGTAAACAGACAAACATTAAGGTTTTGATGACACCTTGAACCCTTAGCCAACCATAATAAAACAAGTTGTCAGCTCAAACTCCCTTTTTTACTTTCTTTCTATTTTTTAAATGTATTTAGGAAGTGATTTCCTGAGTGACAAACAGTTTTGGATCCTGATGAGACGCCGAGTTACTCGGCGTCTCATCAGGATCCAAGCTGTTTGCAAACATGGCCAAGTTTGACTGACAGCATGGGTGTTAAATGATTTACTGCTATAGACGGGTTTATAGAATTGGATATTATTTTATATTCCTCAGTCGACGAAATGCCAACTGCAGCCCACACACTTAAAAGAACTAGTGTTTGATGAAACAGTGTTACTGACAGGCTCGTTATTTTGTTCTCGTCAGTGACTCAAGCAATATGTAAAATAATGCATGGACACAAAAAAACACAAACCCCTTCACAGTGGCCATTCAGACATGTCTAAACCTTGGTGTTTAAAATGGGTGGCTGCTTATTGCAGGAATACAGTAATACAGATATAGATTGCTGTTGTTGAAGACAGTAATATAGATATAGATTGTTGTTGTTGAAGACAGTAATATAGACACAGATTGTTGTTGTTGAAGACAGTAATAAAGATATATATTGTTGTTGTTGAAGACAGTAATACAAATATAGAGTGTTGGTGTTGAAGACAGTAATATAGATATAGATTGTTGGTGTTGAAGACAGTAATATAGATATAGATTGTTGTTGTTGAAGACAGTAATACAAATATAGATTGTTGTTGTTGAAGACAGTAATACAAATATAGATTGTTGTTGTTGAAGACAGTAATATAGATATAGATTGTTGGTGTTGAAGACAGTAATATAGATATAGATTGTTGTTGTTGAAGATAGTAATATAGATATAGATTGTTGGTGTTGAAGACAGTAATATAGATATAGATTGTTGGTGTTGAAGACAGTAATATAGATATAGATTGTTGTTGTTGAAGACAGTAATATTGATATAGATTGTTGTTGAAGACAGTAATATAGATATAGATTGTTGTTGAAGACAGTACTATAGATTGTTGTTGAAGACAGTAATATAGATATATATTGGTATTGCTGAATACAGTAATATAGATATAGATTGTTGTTGTTGAAGACAGTAATATAGATATATATTGGTGTTGCTGAATACAGTAATATAGATATAGATTGTTGTTGTTGAAGACAGTAATATAGATATAGATTTGTGTTGTTGAAGACAGTAATATAGATATAGATTTGTGTTGTTGAAGACAGTAATATAGATATAGATTGTTGTTGTTGTTGTTGTATAGAAAGTTCTGCATTACTTTAATCCTGCATTAACTCTTTACTTCATACATACGCTTTTTAGCCCATTACCTCATAGGCTATTTATAGATCCAACCTCTTTGAATAAATCTACCGAAAAGGAGCATTAACTAGAGAAAAGGACACAAATAGTTTGAAACCATTGTGATAATAGAGCATTTGCTCATATATGAGCAAATGCTCTATTTAACACAATGGTTTCAACAGGTGACTTTTGCAGAGGCGTCAAAAGGCGTCAATATGAGGGAATGGGTTAAGACCACTAGTCGCTGATCAAATGGCTCCTATAGGAGCCGTCTGATCAGGTTCTGCAATGTTTGCTGATGGATATATATATATACTGCTTCTACAATGTTGCACCAGGGGCAAACCGTTTCTTTTTTTTCTTTATTCATATGCCATTGTGAATACTAGGCTTATCAATATTTATAATGTCAATATTTCTTACATGTATCTATTCTGTAGCACACTAGGCGATGGACTAGTGGATCTATTTAGTCAAGAAGCGTTAAATATGATTTATTTGATATAATAGTCTTCATAAAATAAGTTCGATATTGTCACCTGTGCATATCTTCGTCTACCCTATTTTCCTAAGTTTGTCTGTACGACTCCGTAAGGTAATTAGATACCATTGTAATAAGACATAGAAATCCAGAGTACACACTATACAACTATATAATATAACTATCATCAGTTTAAATTTCAAATACCCTTGAAAGACACATATGCGCCATTCACATTCCCCAGGGATACACGCTCCTCAAACATTTAGCTGGTCTTACCAAAATTATAACTAATACATGATTTAATTTCAAACAATATTGGCCTCTGATCTGGGACTGCACTATTTGTCGTGGTGCATTTTTGCGACTTTCGCGGTGAAAGGGTTAAGGGACACTACTGTGCAAAATCTGAGAAAATTTCTCGTCTTGAAATGTCTATAGAATTAAATGGTGTGTCGTCAAAGTAGCAGACGACAAATGAGATTGTTTGGGTTGCTAATAGAAACGCGTTGAGGGGACCACAATAAGCCATGTCCACGTAAATTAAGTTTCCTAAATCGTATTATCGAAATACGCGGATAAACAAATAACCAAAGTGAGAATAATGGGCAATCTAGAGTGACAGAATCCGAGGGCTCAGGCTCAGAAAAATACCTATATTGGACTACAATCTTAACTCGTTCGCTACCATGCAAGGACTCAGAGCTACTGATAAAGATGCTTAACACAATACTAAAATCGCCATTTCTCCACCAAACCCTGCACTGTGACCACTCTTTGGAATCGTCTCGAAGAGACGATTCTAAAGAGTGGTCACAGTACAGGGTTTGGTGGAGAAATAAAGGAGCTATTCTTGGAAAAGCTGAAATTTACATACATTGTATCTTTTCTTGACCTCTGCAAGTTAACCGGAAAGCGATTCACAGGGCTTGTTGCAATTTGCGAATTTGTGATTACCTTTGCAAACAGTTTGGACCCAGATGAGATGCCGAGTAATATGGCGTCTCATCAGAATCCAAACTGTTTGACACCCTTCTTTTTCTATGTTTTGAGAAGAAATTGAAGGGAAATCTACCCTGACACTTGAAGCAGACGATAGCTATTTGGCGCTGGTTGAGTTCAACCGTAAGCAGTTTCTTTTGTTACGGGTGAATTTGTGATAACCATGCCGAGTAGCTCGGCCTCATCAAAATGAAAAGGTTTTATACAACAAATGCTGTTATGAATAGAAATGGAGAAAACTAAGTTAAGCACTGATTTAAGAGGCATAGCCTGCAGACGAGAACCCATCATCATGGTGAAACAGTCTACAGACGAGAGCTCGTCACCATGGTGAAACATCCTGGAGACGACAACTCATTATCGTGGTGAAACAAAGAACGTTCTTCAATTAACCTTACCTGACAGAGATAGCGCAACATATATTGTGCCGTGCATTGTGGGAAAGTTTCTTTAGTTAGGCTCATACATTATAATTATAGTGTACAATGCGTGTGTGCATTGTGGAAAAGTTTCTTTGGTTAGCTCATGTATAATATATTGTACAATATGTGTGTGCATTGTGGAAAAGTTTTTTTCTCCAGTTAGGCTCATATATTATATGTTGTACAATGTTTGTGTGCATTGTAGAAACGTTTCTTAAGTTAGGCTCATATATAATATATTGTACAATACATGTGTGCATTGTGGAAAAGTTTCTTCAGTTAGGCTCATACACGATATATTGTACAATACATTTATGCATTGTGGAAAACTTTCGTCAGTAAGACTCATATATGACGCACTGTACAATGCACGCGCGGTCGTCAGTAAGACATATCGTACAACGCATGTATACAACGTGGGATGCGTTCATCCGCAAGACTCATACATTTACCTACAGAAACCGCCATGTATATTTACATTTATTTTAAATTGTCCGTTTTACCTAATGAATATTCATGTAAAAAATACACTATGAATGATAATTAGCTGATTTTTTTATATAATGACATATTAACAAGAGAATGGTGGGCCATGACAGAAACTGAACAATCAGATCTATATTATTTAATTAGCGGAGCAGATCATGATCACACGGCTACTACGGGGTCTGTCTGATCTGTGTCTACTCTGTCTGCAATATATCTAGTAAAGCGTTGACTAAGCAAGCTCTTACTGGCATTTGCTAACGGCCTGTCGAACCCCTTTTGCTTATATAAAGGCTTGGACTCTGATAAGACGCCTAGTTATTCTGCGACAACTGATTGCATATGCCAGTCAGATCTCGCCAAGCATGGGAAGGATTAACTGGTGCAATAGAACCCCCATCTAAAATGACCAATCAACAAATACAGACATGTTTATTCAAAACCAGGTGGCTGCTATAATGCAGGCCGAAGGTAATGCAGAAAGCTCCTATAGGAGCTTTCTGTATAACATTCGTCCTGCATTAAGCTACCACTTACCTCTAAGATTCAATATTAGCTCTCTCCTTTTGGTGGTCGCATTAGAGGGGGTTATACTGTACATGTATATAGATTCACGTCACGAACAAATGGTGACCGCTATATTGTCAGCCAACAGAATCACACCATTTATCATATTTCATATGTGTTGACCCATTTGTACGCTAAATAATTGCTGTCTGCAAATGCCGCAAAAGTACTTAGAATTATTTGTCACATAACCTCGGGCTAATATAACACATATTTCTCTATATTACACACGCTTAATATAAGTTGTAACGCCATGTAGAAACATTGATAACGCCTTGTAGAAATATTGTTAAATATATTAATATACACGTAGGACCTGTAAAAACTGCATTAAGTCGATCTAAGTTATGCGATAAAAAGAATATGGTGCTCGTAGTCATTTTGTACATACTGATATTAAACTCGTCTTGGAAAATGTTATTTAGCGAGCCTCTGGCGAGCTTAATAACATTTCCAAGACTCGTTTAATATCAGTTTGTACAATATGACAACTCGCAAGATGTACTTGCAAGTTATTATTATGTTAATTAACGAATGGTATACAAAAAATATAGCGACGCCCTCGATGGCATCCAGTGTTGCCTGTTCCCAGGCATTGCGCCAGCAATAATCAGCAGTTGAAGAAATAGTTTAAAGAGTTTACAGGCTTACAGCCGCATACGCCACTGATTTGCCAGCATTTTATACAAACAAATTGGTTATTGTTGTGTCTCGTTGAAAGAGTTCTACAACAATAATAGCCATGCATGTATATGTCATAAAAATATAAACACCTCATATATGCATATGTCATGATCTTGACCTGATACATGTAAATTGTATGTACGTATTGAAAACCTGGCGGTAAATATTTTATACCTAGGAACCCTGGCGGGTCAAGAGCAGACAGGGGCATAGTAGGTCCTGATTAATGTAGATTTAATAAAATCGCAAATATTTCTAATCCAGCAGTGTTTTTTTTGCGATAGATCCTACGTTAGTGTATATTGTAAAGACTTTTAACACTTCCCTGTTGTACATTCATGCAAAACATATTGGCATCATGAATACTTATTAAATGGAGTTTTATGATGGTTAGTGTACAAATGATATTTCGGTATTGGTTGGAGCTGTAGAGACAGGTCTGTTATAATTTTATAAGGAAACAGAGCAGACCCAGATCAGGCGGATCCTATAGGAGCCGTCTGATCTGGGTCTTCTCTGTTTGCAAATGCGTGAAAATGCGTTTATATGCTGGAAAGGTTTAATAACATGGTTTACTTGCGTAACATCCTGGAGATTGAATGCTGTGTATTTATTGCGTAACATTGCTGTCATGCAGTAAGTCAGTAAAGAAATGGTAGGCATTTGGAAACAATCACTATGGGCGCCCATAATGCAAGTACATGTACATGTGTTTGTTTGTGTGAAATTACTTACGTCACGTCGTTGAGAGGTACGGAAACCTGTTAGAGTCATCGCGGTTTGGCGAATTGTCCTTTCTTAAGGCTCGAAAATGATACGATAATTCAGCGTTACATTCTCGCATGTGTTTGACCAGACAGGTTAAGCAACCACCTGTTTTTAAGACTCCTATGTTCAATAAAGCAATGACCGCTTTGGACAAGGTCTACTGTATATACTGAGCTCAATGCACGCTATAAAAATCTATTAATTTTAACCAATTCCCTCATAATGCTGCCCTTTGACGCCTCTGTAAAGGTCACTTTTTTAAACCATCGTGATAAATAGAGCATTTGTTCCATAGGAGCAAATGCCCTATGTATCACGATAGTTTCACAACTACATAATTCTAAAAGTTTCCTCTTCTCTAGTAGATGCTCCTTTTCGGTAGATTTATTCAAAGAGGTTGGATCTAAAAATAGCCTATGAGGTAATGGGCTAAAGAAAAATATCACATGACCAGATGGTCTCATATAATGCATTATCAGTTTTATGGAACGGGTTGTGTGCTGCTAACCTTCAACTAAGCAGAAAATGCATCTACTCAAGACACAACTTTATTAGGAAAAATCCTTATTTTAACACCGATGTTCAAGCGTTTCCATAGCAATCATTCCCTGATAAAGAGCAATAAGTCTGATTTCTTGAAATGCATGAACATTCTGAAGCGATAATATGAACTTAACGTTCAATATCAAAATAACATATGACCCCCGGGAACGTCTAGAAAACAACACTAAAAGCTCCATTGTCTGTACGAATACCCATGTTGACTATTAGCTCTCATCACGCTGTGAAGAAAATAATGTCGGCTCACATTTGGACCGGGTGCAATTTTGACTACTTCCGATTCGATCAAGCTTTTGAGATGCTATTGACCGAGTGTCAAACAGCTTGGATCCTGATGAGACGCCGAGTAATTAGGTATCTCATCTGGACCAAAGCTGTTTGCAAATGCGAGTCAGCCCACAAATAGTTGGAGAACGGGTAAGTTTGGCAACTGACAGACAGTGCAGTATATATGTCATCAGCGATCAATGAAAATAAGTTTATTTCTGGAGCTTAAGGCGTCTCGTAGCTTAACCCATTATCTCATAGGCTATTTTCAGATACAACCACTTTGAATAAATCTACCGAAAAGGAGCATTAACTAGAGAAAAGGATTTGTTTTAGAATTTTGTAGTTTGAAACCATTGTGATAAATAGAGCATTTGCTCCAATAGGAGCAAATGCTCTATTTATCACAATGGTTGCACAAAATGACTTCTACAGAGTCGTCAAAAGTCGTCAATATGAAGGAATTGGTTAATGCTGAACGAAACAAAAGTACAAATGCCTGTAACGGAACTTCCTGCAATAAACAACCTTCTGCTTTTTAACCCTTTCCTCTATAAATACGCCTTTTCTATACCTCTGTAATAACCACTTCTTGAAACAACTGTGATAAATACAGCAATGGCTCCATAGGAGCAGATGCTCTACAATGTTTCAATACTACAAAGCCTTAAATAGAGAAAAGGAAATATTTAGAATTTTGTAGTTTGAAACCATTGTGATAAATAGAGCATTTGCTCCTATAGGAGCAAATGCTCCATTTGTCACAATGGATTCACAAAATGACTTCTACAGAGTCTTCAAAAGTCGTCAATATGAGCGAATGGGTTAATGCTGAAACAAAACAAAAGCAAAAATGCCCGTAAAGAAACTTCCTGCAATAAACTACCTTCTTTTTTTAACCCTTTCCTCTATAAATACGCCTTTTCTATACCTCTGTAATAACCACTTCTTGAAACAATTGTGATAAATACTGCATTGGCTCCATAGGAGCAAATGCTCTATTTGTTACAATGTTTCAATATTACACAATTCTAACATTTCCATTTCTCCAGTAAATGCTCCTTTTCGGTAGATTTATTCAAAGAGGTTTGGTCTAAAAATAGCCAATGAGGGAATAGGTAAGACTTATATGCTTATTCAGTAAGTGATCGTGTCCGACACTTAATATTGTGCTGAATGAAGTTTTGTCCCCCCACCCCCAATAAAAATCAGTATACAATATATTATCATATTTCTCTATCATTCGTTCACATTATCTATTCAAAAGCTCGAGAATTTGAAGTGAAAGCCTCTGTAATAAACGTATTCAAAAGCTCGAGAATTTAAAGTGAAAGCCTCTATAATAAACGCGTATCTTTGATAAAAGGTTTAAAAGCATAAAACATGACGTTGGTTATGTTTAACACATTCCCCCATAGCTTATTTTTAGACCAAACCTCTTGAATAAATCTGCCAAAAAGGAGTATTTACTCGAGAGAAAAGATAACTTTTAGACTGTGTAGTTGATAAATCATTGTGATAAACAGAACACTTGCTCCTCAGATAGCTTTTCAGAGGCGTCAAAAGGCGTCAATATGAGGGAATGGGTTAACCCTTTCCCTCATACAAACGTGTTTTCACGCATTTGCAAATAGAGTAGACCCAGATCAGACGGCTCCTCTAGGAGCCGTCTGATCAGGGTCTACTCTGTTTGCTATTATAATTTGATAGATCTATTTCTTTACTTTCTAAAATGTCTACAATGTTCCACCTTCAAGAATTCTTTATAACTATTCTGTTAATGAATATTCAGTAGGTATTGAAAATTGGCCTAAATATAGAACAGGGAATGGGTTAACCATTCTTATGAAGATTGTCAATTTGAAATTATATAAAGAAAAAGACCCATGCGATACAAAATAAATCGTTTTTGTCGATACGTTGTGATGTGTGACCGCCCTACTTATGGTGTGGAACCTGATCAGACGGTGAGTATCCGTTAGTCCCAAAGTTACAAAGGTCTAGTCACTGTTTAACCCTTAACTTCATTTTATAATGTACATGTTTCTATGGAAACGTTTGCTTTGACAGAAACTGTAGGATCAGATCAATAGGAGCCATCTTATCTAGATCTACTGTGTTTGCAAATGCGTGAAAAGATGTTTATATGCAGGGAAAGAGTCAACAAAGGTGTCAGTATGAAAGACTACAGTAAAACTCGATTATTCGAACACTAAAATACGTATCATTATCGACCTTTAAGACTGGTGGCAGCTTAATGCATGGTGAAAGTCATACAGAAAGCTCCTCCAGGAGCTTTTTGTATGACTTTCACTATGCATTAAGCAACCACCTGCCTAAAATATTCTATATTTTTATCTAAACAAAAAAATTCGAATAATCGAGATTTTACTGTATCTGTATATAAATGTAAAGGTTTAACCGCAAACAAAGATGTCCTATGTAAATTAACATTACTTTTAAGGGCACATCGGGCAAAGGAAATAAACATCAAAATAATATTTCGGATTGAGTCAAAACATGTTTAAACCATCCCCTTACATTGATGCCTTTTGGCGCCTCTGTAAAAGTCACTTTTTGAAACCATCTTGATAAATGGAGTATTTGCTCTATATAATAGGAGCAAATGCTTTATTTATTACAATGGTTTTCAAAACTACACAGTTCTAACAGTTCGTTTTGTAGTAAATGCTCGTTTCAATAGATTTATTCAAAGAGGGTGGGGTGGGGTGGGGTGGGGTGGGGGTGTGTTAACTCAGTTAAACTGGAACATACAATACCTTTCTCTGCATATATTAATTAAACAACAATGTGATTTATCTATACGCGTTACTCGTTACTCTCCTAGAAACACGAGGAACAAACTTTGAAGACTGCAAGAGTTTTGCGAAAAGACTGTTTTGATTCTTACTTTTTTTTCAAAATTATTGATGTTTTGTATGTACGCTATGATGATATACTATGTAGGCTACATAGCTTTAATAAATTATCTGTTCTGTTATTACATTAGTATACAGGAAACGGTACTGATGAAAGAGAGAGAAAAATCACAATGATATCAAATTCGTCAGATCTGCATGACAATGACCTTACCGTAATGTTAACAATTTCTCAAATGAATATTTATATAAGAAATAGTGGCATGGGTACCATTAGATGAATTTTTGGTATGACATATGGACAGGGGAATAGTTTGCATATGGACAGATAAATCTTTGACATATGGACAGAGACATCTTTGTCATATGGACAGAGGAATATTTGGCATATGGACAGGTGAATCTTTGTCATATGGACAGAGGAATCTTTGGCCGTGACATAAAGTGTAGAATCATCAGATCTATATCAAACATTGCAAATCCTGATCAGACAGCCCCTACAGCAACCGTGTATTCGTGTTGTTCTCTGTTTGTACAGTAAAGGCATTAAAAGGCGTTTCCATGGAGAAATTGGTTCAATCGTTCAAATGACCTAGACCTTGACCAGAATTATTTCAAAATGAACCCTTTTGCAGTTAGTCATAAAAGCAATTTGCATGCCAAAATATGGTTTCACAAGCTCACTCCTCATAACAGTTATTCGTCGCAAGCTAATTATTAGACGCCCGCTCCACTGGCTCGCCCGCCGACATTCAGGAATCTCCGGACCGTTGTTTCCCGTTAGGAAACATGGCTAAATTGGTATGGTGTTAATTTTTCCAGCGTTGGATTGGATTTTAATGCACCTAAATTCATTTTACAAAGAGTGGTTCTAATTTTCTCGTTCAGAAGACCTGCAAAACGCGTCTTTCTGACAAACTCCATTAGAGATGAAAAAATAGCTCTAAAAGCGTACTGGCTGGAAAATTAATGAATTCTAACAAGTTAAGCAGCAGGCTTTTAACACTTATTCCGCTATCCGCAACTTGACTCGAAAATGCAAACAGTTTGGATCCAGATGAGACGCCGAGTAACTCGGCGTCTCATCAGGATCCAAGCTGTTTGGCACTCGGTCAATAGTTTCTTCAAAGTTTGATCGAATCGGAAGTAGTCAAAATTGCTGCAGATCCAATATTGAGCGGACTTTATTTTTTTTCACAGTGTGGTTACTGTGGCAAGGTTTAAGTAATTTCTTCTCCAAGAACAGGGCTTGCTGCTGGACTGACATTAGATAGACGTTTACTGACTATATAAGGCGGCTTAGAATTCAATAGTAAAACATTGTCATTGGTTTCAATAGGACATTACATCAGTTGACATGTAAGCAAATACCAACAGGCGAACGGATTTCCGAACAAAACAAAGTGCTAGCCTCCCAATCATTTCCCCTCACATTAACCCCTTCCGTACCACAATGACGGGTTTATGATATCACATGCAAACAGTTTGGATCCAGATGAGACGCCGAGTAACTCGGCGTTTCATCAGGATCCAAACTGTGTGACACTCTGTTTACTGTTTTATAAAGAAAATGGAAAAAGTGCACATACAAACATGTACATCAAAAATAAACGAAACTATGCCCAGCAGACGACAATGCTGGCACCGAAAGGGTTAACCCCCTAGCCCTTTATTCCATAGATGCGCCACATTATGTCTTTGCAAACGGAGTAAACCCAGCACTCGGAACACCTCGGCTATTTCTATCCCGAAACCCAGATGAGACTGCTCCTATAGCATCCGTCTGATCAGAATCTGCTCTTGTTGCTTATGGATTGTTTGCAGATCTAATTCTACAGTGTCTGCAATGGCCAAACAACTGTTGTTCTCATATGTCATAATAAGTTCATTTAACCCTTTCGCTGCCAATGCCGGATCTGTGATTACCTATGCAAACAGTTTGGATCCAGATCAGACGCCGAGTAACTCGGCGTCTCATCAGGACCCAAACTGTTTGTTACTGTTACTATGTTTTTGAAACAAAAATGTAGAAAATCAAAAAAAAATATTTGTAGCAGACGATAAAGTTAGCAGACGACATAATTTGGCAGCGAAAGGGTTAATAAAATATTCATGATCTCATTCACATAAAGGTTAACACTGAATGTTCATTGCAGACCACATGCACCATTTGTGAATATAAATTACATCATTTTTATTATTATTAAATAAAACAAGTGAATAATTTGTTTCATTACAACTATTATATGATATTATCTAAGATATTTCATAACAACTGATTTGATCCTACAGGAGCTATCCTACAGTATTATTTCATTGAAAATCTCTAACCCTTCTCTTGCTGAATTTTAAAATACATTTCTCCTTCTTTACCCATGCCCTGTTGTATAATTACATATATCTTCACTGTGTACAAGTATTTCTCTGTGCAATCACTGCTTTGGAGTGCGCTGGTTGCACAATCAACTTGTAAATAGTGCAGACCCTGATGAGACAGCTCCTGCAGGAGCTGTCTCATCTAGGTCTTCACTATTTACTGGTACGTATATTGACGTGAATAGCAAGCGAAGGGTTAATCATGAAAACTACGTTGACGAATATCCCTGAAGTGATCAATCCACGCATGTACAATGTACCTGTTTCTGATGGGGCTTTCATTTAGACCCGGTGTCCAATCGGGGCCCAAACTGTTTCATGTTTACGCTATACATCTTCGAATAGACTTTAAGAAAAGATATGTATATTTGAACTTCGATAAGTCGAACTTCAAGGACCATACACATTAGTTCGAGATAGCCTAAGTTCGAGTTATCCGATTTCAAATCTGAACAATTTCTCGAGTTCACAGCTTAATACAGGTCTAAAGTAATGCTGAAAGCTCCCGAAGGAGCTTTCAGTATTACTTTAGACCTGTATTAAGCTGCAATATGGGTTTCTAGATATCTGTAGCGATACAGTTTAGAGCAATTCTGTATTGTAAGTTTTGGAAGGGCTAAATGTTTTGTTCGAGTTATCCCAAAGTTCGAGTTATCCGAGTTCGAGTTATCGAAGTTCAACTGTACTTTAAGAATTGAAGGAGAAGACCGATAGTGCAGACAATGGTTACTTAATCATTTGAATGCAGAAAACGAATGTACTGGCAATCGCAAACAGTATAGATCCAGATCAGAAGACACATAGAGTAACTTTCTGATCAGGCGATGCATTCTTTGTCATTAAAAAACCTTTATTTATGTTTTTCATATTGAATGAAATCTGAAGGACCAGTCCTTTTGGAAATCCGCCACTCAAAGGTTAAACCCTTTTTGTATACAGTTGAACTTCGATATCTCGAACTCGGATTACTCGAACTTTGGGATAACTCGAACAAAACATTTAGCCCTTCCAAAACTTACAATACAGAATTGCTCTAAACTGTATCGCTACAGATATCTAGAAACACATATTGCAGCTTAATACAGGTCTAAAGTAATGCTGAAAGCTCCTTCGGGAGCTTTCAGCATTACTTTAGACCTGTATTAAGCTGTGAACTCGAGAAAGTGTTCAGATTAGAAATCGGATAACTCGAACTTAGGCTGTCTCGAACTAATGTGTATGGTCCCTTGCAGTTCGACTTATCGAGGTTCAACTGTATATAGATACGCCTTTGCAAACTGAGTAGACCCAGATCAGACGGCTCCTGTAGGAGCCGTCTGATCAGGGTCTACTCTATTTGTAAAGCCGTAGAAATGTGTTTATATGAAGGAAATGGTCTGCTCTGTTTACTAACGAAACATATATTTGATTATACAAGTTCTGCCATGTTAAAGAAAGGTCTTGTTCACGCTACTGTAAAAATTCAGCTGATGAATATTCATAAAGTAATTAACGTTGACAGGGATTATGAGTAACCGATAAGCGTATGTCACCTAACATATGTTACCATACACAGTGACATCCTTGTAAAGCGACCATCAAAAAGGTTATGTCTAATTCTTGGTCTTTTAGGCAGGTTGCAACTTAATGCAGACCGAAAGTCTGGCAGAAAAATCCAATTGGTGCTTTCTGTATTACCTGTGTTCTGCATTAATCAACCACCTGAGGTTCCAAACACCTGTGTTTATTATTTATTGCCCCCACACCTCTTACAAAGGTTCTGCTGATTGGTTGATTGTTCCACGGACACTAGCGTGCAAGCTGGCATTCTGTAATTAACTGTTCAACTATCTACTATCTGTTCGCCACATGTAATTGTCCCTGCGAAACATGCCGATTGCTAAAAATCTACAAAACGTGTGCCTTTAACCATTTCGGTGCCAAATTTCTAATTGTCTTCTGCAATCCAATTATGTTGAATCATTCGGTAAAATAAAGAAATAAGATAAATAAATGCAAATTTCAAAGAAATAAAGCACATAAAGAATCGAGTTTGAGACAAAAAGTGAAGTCCGTGATCAGACGCCGCCTTGAAAAGGCGGCGTCTGATCTGGGACTGCACTATTTGTCGTGGCGCATTTGTGCGACATTGGCGGTGAACTATGTTCAGCGTATTTACCATTTACTCCATAAGTACACATTTTAACACATTAATTTTGCAAGCTCGAGTAAAGCTACACCAGACGGCGTCTCTAGGATCCGTAGGAGTAGGGTTTGCTCTGTTTGCTAAGTATATAATATAAGTCTAATTCTACAGATTCTGCCATGACCAAAACCTCCAATTGTCATATGCCTTTATAAAAATCATGCAACTATTCTCCATGATGAATGTATAGGTTTTATCATGAAATACCCATGGAGTAAAGGGATAACTCTGTATTCCATAAAGACACATTTTGACACCTTTGCAAACAGAGCAGACTACTCCATGGAGGCGCCTTTTGATGCATATATGTATTCAAACAGTGTAGACGTCTAATCTGTTTGCTTATAGACTATCTTAGATTTGATTCTTTCGACATAGCTATGAGTTCATTTTTTGTTTTATATTACAAAACGAAATAATTAGTTAACAAGTAAAATTCGCTGAATTGATACCCCCCCCCCCCCCTCCAACAAGTGCTGGTTTCAGTATTTAATTGAGTTATTTACCAGATGGAAAAATGATAAAACAGGTTAAGTTGGGGGGGGGGGGGGGGGGCAAAAAGCCAAGATCAATGTGACTGATACGTGTAGGGTTGCATTTCCTTATGTTACTAAACATTTACATATACAAAGGTTTCATAGAAAAACTACAAACCGTTTCTGAGATATGACTCCGGACGGACAAAAAGTAACGGTTCTGATAAACAGAGGGTCATGACTCTAGATATGAATCCGGGAGACATGGGCGAACGGATGGACGGACAGTGCCAAGACTATGCCCCTCCTTCTGTGGTGAGGGATAATTAATGTTCATATGGAGTGGAGTCTGGGAGGATTTTGAAAAAAAACAGTGCAGGCCCTGATCAGCGGACTCCTCCAGGAACCCTCTGATCTGGGTCTACACTGCTTGAAAATAACAGTACACGTGTGTTTCACATTCATAGGAATAGCGTATCTTCGCCATGGCCGTAATGCACCAAAGAATACGCGGCTTGTAGATACAGGTAACGCCTACTTGAGTAATGATCTCAAGAGTTTTACTCCATAAATATTCATATCTCAAATTACATCATTCATATTGATTAGATAAGATTGTTACAAAAGCACATTGACACGGCTATTTGTGGCTATGGCAGAAACTGAAGAATCATATCAATATCATTCATAAGCAAACAGCGCAGACCCTGATCAGACGGTTTCTACAGGAGCCGTCTGATCTGTGTCTACTCTGATTGCAAATACGTAGAAAGGCGTGTATACGAAGGAAAGGTTAAAGGCAGGTTCCATTAAGTACAAAAGGGTATCTACATTGTGAGAGGATCTTGAATGATAAACGGTGCAGACCATGATCCTCTTGGAGCCCTCTGATCTGGGTCTAAACTGTTCGCAAATGACAGTGAATCGTATCCGGCACGCATCCGAAGGTCCAATGTAATTTTACATTGGGCGCAATGCACCTATGAATACGACGTGTCCTGTAGATACAGTATCCATGCTTATAAAACTTTTTAGTTGAGTCTGAGTTTGTTCTCAAGTTTTTGATTGGTCAGATTTGAGCCTTTGGCTCAAATCTGACCAATCAAAAGCTTGAGAACAAACTCAGAAAGGTTCAAATCTGACTTGAGAACAAAATCAGACTCAACTAAAAAGCTTTATAAGCATGGACCCTGGTACCGTCTGTTTGAGCAATTATCTTTATTAACACTGTGTCGGTTAATCGTCCACGAACTGGTATTTGCAAACAGCTTGGACCCAGATGAGTCCCAGAGTAACTCCATGCCTCATCAGGACACGGGCTCTTTCACACTTGCTAAGTAGTTTCTCCAACGCTTCAACGAATCGGAAGTCAGATAAAAAAGTTTAGAAGATCAGAGATTTAGGAGATTATTATTTTTTACAGCATGAGAAGGGTTTATTGTATATACTTTATCAATGCATCAGTATTATAACAGAGTAGATATATCGCGCTGACTTTATGATGTATATACATGTATATGTATATGTGGAACATCATGCATATACATGTACAGTAAAACACCTCTAATGCGACCACCAAAAAGGGACACAATTCTGGATTGTAGGGACAGGTGGTAGCTTGATGCAGGACGAAAGTTATGCAGAATGCTCCTAAAGGAGCTTTCTGCATCATTTCCGTCTTGCATTAAGCAACCACCTGCTTATAAAGGCAGCTATGATTATTCTTTAAGTGGTCGCATTAGAGGGGTTCTACTGTATATGTGGACGATCATGTTATACGCTTGATAAGTATAGTAAAGTCTCGTTAATGTAGCCACATAGTTTATTCACATAGGAAGCTGCAAAAGCAGATGCACGCGTAACCCATTCCCTCATATTGACGCCTTCTGACGCCTCTGTGAAAATCACTTTTTGAAACCATTGTGATAAATAGAGCATTTGCTCCTCTGGAGCAAATGCTCTATTTATTACAATGGTTTCAGAACTACACAATTCTAAAATGTTCCTTTTCTCTAATAAATGCTCCTTTTCGGTAGATTTATTCAAAGAGGTAGGATCTAAAAATAGCTTATGAGGTAATCGGTTGATCCTTGATAATACAGTAAAGTCTCGCTAGTACGACCACATAATTTATCAATATAGCAGTCTTAACCAATTACCCCATAGTCTATTTTTAGATCCAACCTCTTTGAATGAATCTACCGAAACGGAGCATTAACTAGAGAAAAGGAAATTTTTAGAATTTTGTAGTTTGAAACCACTGTGATAAATAAAGCATTTGCTCCTGTATTTGTTGGTTCTAGTCTCAGTTATTCGTGTGAAGTATGGGGTTTTGGAAAAGCAAAGGCAATTGAACGAGTGCATCTAAAACTTTCTAAAGTTCGCAAGTCTACTTCCACTAATGGAGAGTATTGCGATCTTGGAAGATACCCCCTATATGTATCAAGATTTGTAAGAATTGTTAAATATTGGTGTAAAATTGTCAGCTCAGAAAATATATTGATCAACACATTGTATACATGTACTTTGCTTTTAAATGATTGTGAAAATGGTATTGTAAACTGGGCTAGTAATATCAAACATTATGACTCTTATGAATTGTTCTGATACTCTGCGGTGTTAATCTGTAAGCATGGTCATCGACATTCTATAACCGACATATTTTGAAATTAACAGTGTTAATAGGGATGCTTCTGTGATACTTATATTCTAAGATAATACCTGTGATAGTTAATTATAATGATTCCGTGACTCTCTGTGTCTTGCCACTAGAATCAAGGACCACAATGGAAATAAGGAAATTATTTTCCTTTTTTGTGTAATCCTTGGTTTCTAGTGCGCATTACATGGCTTTTTATATGTTGTCATAGTTATGTTTTGCCATGTTATGTACACTTTTTACCGAAATAAATCTATCTATCTATCTATCTAACATTTGCTTGAAGTTTGTGCATTTGAGTATGTGTGGTATAACCCATTCGATGTTGAATTAAACCACTTTCATAAAAAAATTAAATCAATAGTTATGGACGTGTTTATCCAACAATGGAAAAATGATATAGAAAACAGTAGTTCTCTTCGTTTATATAAGCATTATAAACTATCATTTGGCTTGGAAAAATATCTGAATAGTTTGCCTAAAAAGCTAAGAGGCACCTTTGCTAGGTTCAGACACTCAGTAAAGAGTTTGAAAATAGTTACTGGTAGATATACTCGAAATAGAGAAAATCAGATTTGTAAGAATTGTTAAATATTGGTGTAAAATTGTCAGCTCAGAAAATATATTGATCAACACATTGTATACATGTACTTTGCTTTTAAATGATTGTGAAAATGGTATTGTAAACTGGGCTAGTAATATCAAACATTTGCTTGAAGTTTATGCATTTGAGTATGTGTGGTATAACCCATTCGATGTTGAATTAAACCACTTTCATAAAAAAATTAAATCAATAGTTATGGACGTGTTTATCCAACAATGGAAAAATGATATAGAAAACAGTAGTTCTCTTCGTTTATATAAGCATTATAAACTATCATTTGGCTTGGAAAAATATCTGAATAGTTTGCCTAAAAAGCTAAGAGGCACCTTTGCTAGGTTCAGACACTCAGTAAAGAGTTTGAAAATAGTTACTGGTAGATATACTTGAAATAGAGAAAATCAGAACATGCGACTTTGCACCTTTTGTCAATGTTCAGATATTGAAGATGAATACCATTTCTTACTCGTCTGTCCAGTTTACAAAGAAATACGTAAAACATGTACAAGTTTGTATTACTATAGATGTCCGAGTATATTTAAATTTACTGAACTGATTAACTGCATACAGCTCTCAGTTATGAAAAAAGGTTGGCTAAATTTGTGTATGAAGCATTTATGTTGCGTAAATCTATAAGTAATATCAATGGATTGTGATTTACTCATGTTAACAAGTCTGACTCCTAATAATTAGACTAAGTGTTCATATTCATTAATTTGTTACACGTACATGTATGCATGTTTAACATCAAAATATGGTCACGTGATACTTGTTTATTTATTATGTATATTTGTACGACTAGAAACTGTATCAGTTAAAGTCAAAATAAAATATTCTACATGTATCTATTCTCCTATTTATCACAATGGTTTCAAAAGGTGACTTTTGCAGAGGCGTCAAAAGGCGTCAATTGATATGAGGGAATGGGTTAAAAGTAGATGATTACAAAACGCAGGGCAAAACTAATGTAGAAACACGAGTTTTCTGAAGGAGCTGTCTGATCAGGGTATGTACTGTTTGCTATTGGAGTTATATAGATCTGATCCTCAGGCTTTTTTCCGAGACAAAAATTCCCCAGAAGGGTTTACATGGTGAAAACTAATTTAATGAATATTCATGAAGCAATAAATTCACACATGGAAATTGTTCGTATTATATGTTTTTAACCCTTAGCGGGCCTCATATTTTGTGTCACCTGCTGAGAGGCGGTGTGTCACTTAGGGATCATATTTCCGTCGTCTGTCTGCCTCTGTTGTCTGTCTGTCTGTATGTGACAGACTGTCCGTCACACTTTCCTTTGTTTGGCTGTCATTTTATAAACTAATCATTATAGAGCTTTCATTTTGAATTTCACATGTGTCTTCCTCTCATTGATGAGCATTGATGTAACTAAGGCCCATCACTCTTCATATAATACTTTTTGAGTTACTCCCCTTTGTTGTGAATTTCGCACTCCAGCGGATTAACAGGTTTTATGTCACTTGTGAGCAGGTGACACATGTGTTCCTTCGAACACTCTTGTTTATCTCTCTGCCCTCTTTGAATATTAATCAGGCAAATATTTACGAAAATATACATGATATGTTGAAATGATTTTTTCTAGGCATAGATCATGCAGTCATTGCCCGTCATGGCAAACAGTGCATACCGAGATGAGAGAGCTCCTATAGGGTCTACACTGTTTTCAAATGCAACTCTCTAGACGAAAAGTATCCACGTGTACCTTACATGTCCAGATAAATCAAACCATTTTCAAGAACTTCTTAATTTCTCCACCAAATCCTATATTGTGACCACTATTTAGAATCGTATCGAAGAGACGATTCTAAAGAGTGGTCACAAGATAGGGTTTAGTGGAGAAAGGACGATTTTAGTACAGTAGAACCCCTCTAATGCGACCACTTAATGAATAACCATGGGTATCTTTATAAGCAGGTGGTTGCTTAATGCAGAACAAAAGTAATGCAGAAAGCTTCTCTAGGAGCTTTCTGCATTACTTTTGTCCTGCATTAAGCTACCACCTGCATCTAGCGCCCGGACTTATATCTCTTTTAGGTGGTCGTATTAGCGGGGTTTTACTGTATTTGAATACGCATCTTTATCTGTTGCTCTGGTGTCTTACTGATTACGTATTCCAGTACAAAGCAATGGACCGATTTCTAGTCTTTTTCGATATGTTGCATGCGTTCAATTATAGACATATTCCAGACATATTCATCTTTATAAATGTCCGTGAAGTTGGCCACTTGTTCCCAATTCCCAGTTCGACATTCAGGGGATTGTGAATGCTCAATAGCAAATAAGTAACTAACTTCACATCTAGTTACTGATTCAATTATTTTAGGCATTTTGAATAAGGAACCGGGAATAAGTAACTTCACATCCAGTTACTTATTCAAATAATCTCGAAACTTATTCCCGGTTCCTTGTTCAAAATGCCTAATATAATGGAATCAGTAACTTGATGTGAAGTTAGCTACTTATTCCCGGACCCTTATTCAAAATAACGAAAATAATTGAATAAGTAACTGGATGTGAAGTTATTTATTTATTCCCGGTTCCTTATTCAATATAACGAAAACAATTGAATAAGTAACTGGATGTGAAGTTAGTTACTTATTTGCTATTGAGCATTCACAATCGCCTGAATGTTGAACTGGGAACTGGGAATAAGTAGCCAACTCCACTGACATTCTCTATGAATATTAATCAACGCCATGCCAGGTTGTACGATCGTATCCGTTCAAATTATAGGTATATTCGGGATCAACTTTATAAATATTTTTCAACGCCTTGCCAGGCTGTATGCGCTCAAGTTATAGGCATTTTCGAGATAAAATTTGTACATTTTTCCTCAACGCCTTGCCAGGTTGTATTTGTTCAAATTATAGGCATATTCGAAACCAACTTTTTAAATATATTTCAACGTTTTGCCAGGTTGTATGCGTTAATATAAGCATATTAGAGAGCAACCGTTTACATATTCTTCAACGCCTTGCCAGGTTGTCTGCGTTCAAATCATAGGCGTATTCGAGATCAACTTTATGCATATTCCTCGACGCCTTGCCAGGTTGTATGCGTTCAAATCATAGGCATATTCGAGATCAACTTTATGAATATTCTTCAACGCCTTGCCAGGTTGTATGCGTTCAAATCATAGGCATTTTCGAGATCAACTTTATGCATATATTTCAACGCTTTGCCAGGTTGTATGCGCTCATTTAAGCATATTCGAGATCAACCTTATACATATTCTTCAACGCCTTGCCAGGTTGTATGCGTTTAAATCATAGGCGTATTCGATATCAACTTTATACATATTCCTCGACGCCTTGCCAGGTTGCATGCGCTCAAATAGTTCAAGAGAATTAAACCTTGCTGTATAAATACAGTTGAACTTCGATATATCGAACTCGGATAACTCGAACTTTGGGATAACTCGAACAAAACATTTAGCCCTTCCAAAACTTACAATACAGAATTGCTCTAAACTGTATCGCTACAGATATCTAGAAACACATAATGCAGCTTAATACAGGTCTAAAGTAATGCTGAAAGCTCCTTCGGGAGCTTTCAGCATTACTTTAGACCTGCATTAAGCTGTGAACTCGAGAAATTGTTTAGATTAGAAATCGGATAACTCGAACTTCTGCTATCTCGAACTAATGTGTATGGTCCCTTGAAGTTCGACTTATCAAAGTTCAACTGTAGTTAATCAACAGGATTATGTTTTTTTAAAAAAGGGGGTTCCATGTACACATGTACAATGGTTTCAATGAGCGTATTCGAATATGATTCTCTACATGTATATACACTAGAACTTCTCTAAAGTGACAATGTAAAATCGGCAATGTTCCGGCTCTAAAAATCACGTGGTAGCTTAACCCTTTTTCTTATGTAAGCGCATTTTGACGCATCTGCAAACAAAGTTGACCAAGATCAGACGGCTCCTATAGGAGTCATCTGATCAGGGTCTGCTCCGTTTGCTTATAGTATAATATAGATATGATGCTACAGCTTCTGGCTGAGCCAGAATGTCCTGTGTTCATATGCTATTATAAAAATAATCTTATTAATAATCATGACGTCATTATTTCCTTCACATTCATCAGGGAAAGGGTTAATGTTGGACTGAAGGTGAACAGAAAGCTCCTACAGGAGTTTTCTGCATTGCTTTCGTCCTGCCTTAAGCAACCATCTGATTTTAAAAGAAGAAATGGGTGTTTGATATTGAAAAATTACATTAAAAAACTACCTAAGCATGACAACATCTACTATTACAACAAGACATTCTACTATAAAATTTGTAACGTTTTTAGATAATAAACACACTGATGTGTGGTTCTTTAATACATGTAGCTATTTTTGCCACACAATCAAGCGCGGGTAAATCTGGCGGGAAATTCAAAGATGACTATATAAATTGTGGGCTAGTTTCCGGCCATTTTAAACACCATTGAATTTTTGGCCGAGCCAAATATTAAAGAGTCAAATGTACGTGCTTATACAAATCTGACATTTCATAATCATATTCGAAGTGGTAATGGTAACTGATTTTGTGCATATAGTATATTGGGTAATATTGCAACATGAAGCCCCCGATGTCTGCCTTTGACCCAATTTAGACCCAACCTCTTTGATTAAATCTGCCGAAAAGGAACATTCACTAGAGAAAAGGAAACTTTTGGATTCTTGAAACCATTGTGATAAATAGAGCATAGGTCCTGTGGAGCAAATGCATAGGGGCAAGTGTTCTACTTATCTCAGTGATTTCAAAAATGCGTTTTACAGAGGCGTCTAAAGGGGTCCACATATGAGGGATATATGTCAAAGACACATATTTCAATTTATTAATTCATCAATTCTGGGGCTTAATTGTCACAGGGGATGTTTTTGTTTATTTGACGGAGATTATCCCCTCTGCCAAGAACTAAACGGAAGGCAGGTCGGTGGTTTTGATCCCATGCACTGGTTTGTAGCGAATGAGAGCGGAAATCATCTTCCTGATATCATCCCTCATCATCATGTCATCTCATTCATCGGCGCTATATGACCTATTCAGTGTCGCAGTGCCGTAAAACCCAACTCACTCACTCAATTCATTAAGTAGTTGCTGCTGGGGAGTTCTTATGTACATTACAAAAAAAATCGATTCGCCACCGCCTCCTGTGAGTACCGCTGTATGATGTGACAATACTGACTCACACACAAGTTTTATATGGCATGCAGTCTACCACATGTCACCACATATAGCTTCGTATTGCACTGAAAGTCGACTAGAAGCTATTATCACTTCTATTACCCTTTCCCCGGCTGGGCATTATCTAAACAGTAGAAATTGCGTTCTATATCATTTCTAAAATTACTCCTTTTTCTATTTTCCGTTCCTTGAATAGCATTGAAGGAGTGCCAAAGTGTATAGATTCATATGAGAGTTCAAGCTACTCGGTATGCCGTCATGATCCCGACCAAATGTACGGTATTTCATAATTTTCCCATTAGCTTGTACAAGGTTAACATATTCAAACGTTGAACTTCAAAGATTATGAACGTAATTACCTCATTATGGGTCAAGTTAATCTCACAGGTGCCAGGCGAGCGGCCATTTCATAAATACTACTGACAAACATCTTCAAATACGTTTAGACATCATACTTTGACAGAAAGAAATTTTGAAAAAAATGTTTTTTCGTATAGTATTATACTATACGAAAAGAAAATCCAAACTTTTTTTCTGCTGTCAAAGTATGATGTCTTAACGTATTTGAAGATATTTATCAGTAGTATTTATGAAATTGTCACGCGCCTGGTTAATCTTAGGCTTTAACCCTTTACTTCGTGAATATTAATTACATACATAACATAAAACATATATATATTTTATTTGGCATAAATTTGCATACGCATTATATAGCCAATATGGTCATATTTGTACACAAAGTGCATGACATAAATATAATACCGGTATTTGAAATACCAAATTATGTTTCTGAAATGCCAACTAACCAACGAAGATATTGCATGTTTCAATTAGATACATGTATATATGCCCCAGGAGACTCATTGCAGAACCAAACCAACCCCTTCCTTGCGTAGGTGGGTTTAGTTTAGTTATTTACCAAATCAATGAGGATAAGAAAAATATAATTTGTGGCTCGGATGACCCAGAATATGTTTAGAATTTAAAGAATTTCACAGACAAATATACACAAAAACTTGTTCTAAACACATTTACAAGCTTATACCGAGTCGCTCGACGTCCCATTACTTTGAGGCTTCAACAATTAACCCATTACCTCATAAGCTGTTTTGAGATACAACCTCATTGAATAAATCTACCGAAAAGGTGCATTAACTAGAGAAAAGGAAATTTTTAGAATTTTGTAGTTTGAAACCATTGTGATAAATACAGCATTTGCTCCTATAGGAGCAAATGCTCTATTTATCACAATGGTTTCACAAAGTGACTTTTACAGAGTCGTCAAAAGTCGTCAATATGAGGGAATGGGTTAAACTTTTACTTCATGAATAATCATGTATGAAACAATATTATCATGAATATTAATTAGATGATCTTTATAACAACATCAAAGCACGGGAAAGTTTGGCTATGGCAGAAACGGTAAAATCAAATCTATATAATTACATACAAACATAGCAGATCTTGCTTCTGCAGGTGCTGTCTGATTTGCGTGAGCTCTGTATGCAAATGCGTTTCAAGCATTTGCAAACAGAGTAGACCCAGATCAGACGGCTCATATTGGATCAGGGTCTGCTCTGTTTGCTTTTGGCCTACAGTTTTTGTCAAAGCAAAACAATCTATTTAAAAGTTAACCGTATAAAATTCAGCTAATAAATATTCACGATGTCATTGTTTTCTTTCATGAATATTGAACAGGGATAGAGCTAAAAGGAATATACATGTACATTAAATAAAGGGTTAGATTCCCCCAATTATTTTGACAATATTAAAATTTACGTGGATGACATTTGTTGTCAATAAAATATTCTAACCTTGCTTATGATTATTTAGGAGCCGTCTGATCTGCGTCTACTCTGTTTGCAAATGCGTGAAAATGTGTTTATATAAAGGAAAGGGTTAGCTGCGATATGACTGCTAAAGGCAAACAGCTTGGACCCATGTGAGGCACGGACTTACTCGCTGTCTCACCAGGAGCCAAGCTGAACAACACTTCATTCTCCCATTACCTCATAGGCTATTTTAAGATACAGCCTCTTTGAATAAATCTACCGAAAAGGAGCATTAACCCTTTCCCTCATATTGACGCCTTTTGACGACTCTGTAGAAGTCACTTTGTGAAACCATTGTGATAAATAGAGCATTTGCTCCTATAGGAGCAAATGCTCTATTTATCACAATGGTTTCAAACTATAATATTATAAAATTTTCGTTTTCATTAGTTAATGCTCCTTTTCGGTAGATTTATTCAAATATGGTGTATCTAAAAATCGCCTATGAGGTAAAGGGTTAACTAGAGAAAGGGAACATTATAGAAATAGTTTGAAACCATTGTGATAAATAGAGCATTTGCTCCTCTAGGAGCAAATGCTATATTTATCACAACGGTTTCACAAAGTGACTTTTACAGAGTCGTCAAAAGTCGCCAATGTGAGGGAATGGGTTTATAGCTTTGCTTACAAAAGCTTGAATGAATTGGTATAAGTAAAAACTGCAACAGAGTTCAACTGTTTGCTTCGTTAATTCGCCTTTTAACGCCTGTAGGGGCAGTCTGGTCAGGGTCTACTCTGTTTGCTTATGATGTAATATAGATATATGATTCTACAGTTTCTGACATGGCCAAAACTTTCTGTGTCAATAAGCAATTATAAAAAATAATCCAATTAATATTAAATATGTCGTCATTTCTAATATACAAATTCATGGATACATTGTAAAAGGGTGCAGTAAACATGTTATAAGAGTTAATCGTGATAAGTAGATAATTCAAGAGGGTATGGACAAAAAAATGTTGACTTACCCATATGTAAGTATCCTTATATTATAGAGTAGATTCCATATGCAAACACGAACATGATAACCATCCACCCACACTGTTGCATGAAGCTATAATAAACAAAACGCTATTGTTACTGGGCTTGCAATTTCCGGGTTGATACTCATAAAACAGAAAACAAAAACACCCGATAATTTCCCACCATCTACAGTGTAACCATGCTAGGGAGAGACCTGGGGCTTTACAGCTCGTGTTCCAAGCCGAGACCAAAGGCTTATAGTGTATCGTAGCTATGCTGAAGCTCAATACATTATTGTTCCGCTAAAGCCAGGCGTATTAAACATTCACCAGCTGTTACGAGCTGGTATATCAAAGGCAAATAGCTGCCTATCGTTTCCTTGTGAATAGTCATGAATAAGTAATAATTAAGTCATTATTCTGATTTCAGACGGTCAAATTACACATACGTTCTGTGACAATAGCCATTGGCACATCAATTTGATAGCAATGTAGCGCAGTACCAGAGGTTCTCCAGCGCATATAAACATGCAGATAAACGGGGGGAAATAAACTGGTTCAAACACCATTAGTTAATGGACATGACATTTCACGCTTTATACTATTGGATAGTTTTATGGGCGCATATAATCGTGGATATGTAACCTCTCTTACAGGTTCACGAACATTGATACCTCGCGAATATTAACCATTTACTCAATGAATGTTCAGGTTAGAGATAATGACAGCATGAATATTGATTAGATTAATTAATATAATAGCACGTAGACACAGGAATATTTGGCAATGGCATAACTTGTAGAATCATATCTATATTATATCATAAGCCAACAGAGCAGTTCCTGATCACACGGCCCTTGTAGGAGCCGTATCATCAGGGTCCACTCTGTTAGCAAACACGAATAGGTACGAATAATGTCATAAGCAAACAGAGCAGAGCCTGATCAGATATGGGTATTCTCTATTTGCAAAAGTCGTGAAAAAGCGTTAATATGACGGAAAGGTTAAGCTATTTCTGCCTAGTGACATGGAGAAGCGGTATATACAAACAATGTTGATCCAAATCATAGAGTTCTTGAATGACCTCTCCGATTTGAGTCTGCTCGTTTGTTTCTGAAGTACGTATTTTTTCAACGGTCACAACGACAAACGGATTCTTGAAAACACATTTAATGAAATGCGATTGTTTAACCCCATGAATATTATAAAGAAAGTACATGTATATTACATGTAACTGTTATTAATAACGTCCAATGAATAAGAAGCTTTTAGGCCATGGAAGAAACTGTAGAATGGAATCTGTAATATCTCATAAGTACAAATGTACAACAGAGTAGAGCATGTCAGACGATTACTACAGGTGTCACATGGCATCAGAACGCCCCCAAAATGCCACCAAAGGGCAGCAAAAGGCGTCAACAGGCCATAAAAGGCATCAACATGCACCAAAAGGCGTCTTTCAGGCAAAAAGCTAGATACATATTTCGGCAAATACGCTTAGAGAATGCTACAGTGTGTTGACGCTTATACTATCATTCGTCGCCTTTGCAAACAGAATAGACTCTGGTCAGACGGCTCCTGTATGATTCGTCTGGCCACGGTCCGTTCTATTTGCTTATGGAATGATACAAATCTAATTTGTTTCATATTCTGTCATCACCAACATTTCTCTTTGTCAATATACCATTATACAAATTCAACTACAGTTGAACTTTGATATCTCGAACTTAAAGGGTCCATACAAATTAGCTCGAGATAATCGATGTTCGAGTCATCCTATATACAATCTGATCAATATATCATATTCACAGATTAATGCAGGTCTAAAGTAATACTTAAAGCTCACGTATGAGCTTTCAGTATTACTTAAGATCTGCATGAAGCTGTCACATGTGTTTCTAGATATGTAAAGTGATACATTTTAGAATATTCTGTTCGCAAATTTTGGAAGAACCGAACTTTTAGTTAGAGTTATTCTTAAGTTCGATTTATCCATGCATTCCTTATTTCCAACATGAATATTCAACTGGTAAAGAGTTAAACATTTACGTGATGCCATCTCCCGTCACGTGATACATGTAAACAATAACAAAGGAATAAATGAGAACGAAGCAAGTAAGTATATGAATCCAATTACGAAAGAATGGTACCTTTAGGGCTTGATAAACAACATACATCATTGCCGCCCATCGAATAGAGTACGAAACTTAACGTTTGATTAACCCATTTCCTTCATATAAATGCCTTTTCACGCATTTGCAAACAGAGTAGACCCAGATCAGATGGCTCCTATAGGAGCCGTCTGATAAGGGTCTATTCTGTTTTGCTTATGCCATTATAATATATATGAGTATACAGCTATGTCAATGCAAAACATTTTCTTGAAAAGTGTACATTTTAATATTTAGCTAATAAATATTCATCTGTCAAAGGGTTAACGCTACATGTAAACTGAGTGAGAATGAAGCAGGTATATGAATCCAATTACGAAAGAATAGTATCTTCGTGGCTTAGTAAACAATGTACGTTATGGCCGCTCATCGCACTGAGCACGTGACGTAACGTTTGGGTAACTCTTTACTCCATGAATATTCATGAAAGAAACGACGTCGTAATTAATATTAATTAGATTAATTATTGTAATAGTACATGCATACAGAAATGTTTGAACTGTAGAATCATATCTATATGATATCATAGGCAAACAGAGAACGCCCTGATCAGACGGCTCCTATAGGAGCCGTCTGATCTGGTCTACTCTGTTTGAAAAAGCGTAGAAAAATGTATTTTTGGACAAAGGGGTTAAGGTACACACAATGTATCGTTTTTTAAGTTAGTTATACCAAGTTATATATATCAGATGCCATGTTAATTGACTACTCTGGTCCTACGATATTTACAAAGTTCCGAAGTGTTGGCAGATAATGCTGTTGGAACGTTGGAAAGACAGGTCCGAATTGATTATGTTCCAGATTTGCCATAGCTAACTAAACAAACGTGATTATAACCATCCTGGGGGCAATATGTACCATTAACCTGTAGCTATTTCCTCATGAATATTTATGTCAGGAATAATGACATCATGAATATTAATTAGGTGATTTTTATAATGTTGAATTAATTCCTTATTGTTTCAGTACTAGTAGAAACCAGTAAAAACTGCAGAAACAGATCAATACACAGTTGAACTTCGATATCTCGAACTCAGATGATCGAACTTCGGGATAACTCGAACTAAAATTTACAATTCAAAATCTCTCTGAATTTTATCACTATGCCTATCTAAAAACACATGTGACAGCTTAATGCAGGTCTAAATGAATGCTGAAAGCTCCTGTAGGAGCTTTCAGCATTACTTTAGACCTGCATTAAGCTGTGAACTGTGAATCAGAAATCGGATAACTCGAACTTTGGTTATCTCAAAGTTCGAGATATCGAAGTTCGAGTGTAATTCCATAGACCTTACAGAATCCGTCTGATCTGGGTCTACTCTGTTTGCAAAGGTATGAAAAGGCATATAAAGTAAAACTAAACCCCCGTTAATGCGACCACCCAAAAGAGGTATAATTATGGGTGCTAGATGCAGGTGGTAGCTCCTAGAGGAGCTTTCTGCATTACTTTTGTCCTGCATTAAGCAACCACCTGCTTATAAAGACACCCATGTTTATTCATTAAGTGGTCACATTAGCGGGGTTCTATCTATATGAAGGAAAGTGTTAATTGTTAATTTCTATTCAGATTTGCACACAGTGTAGATGCAGATACGACAGCGATTATCTATGCATCTCATCAGGATACAAAATGTCTTATACTTAGACTGCATGCTTATATACAAGAAACACTATAATTATAGTTTGGACCTTTACCTCATGAATATTCATGTAATAAATAATGACGTCATTAACCCATTCCCTAATATTGACGACTTTATAAAACTCACATTGTGAAACCATTATGATAAATAGAGCATTTGCTCCTATAGGAGCAAATGCTCTATTTATCACAATGGTTTCAAACTACAAATTTTAAAAAAATCATTTCCTCTAGTTAATGCTCCTTTTTGGTAGATTTTTTCAAAGAGGTTGTGTCTAAATATAGCCTATGAGGTAATGGGTTACATGTAATATTCATTTGCTGAAATGTTATACTAATATGTGAATACAGTAGAACCCCTCTAATGCGACCATTTAATGAATCGACATGGGTGTCTTTATAAGCAGGTGATTGCTTAATGCAGAGCAAATGTAATGCAGAAAGCTCAACGTCCTGCATTAAGCTACCATCTGCATCTAGCACCCATAATTGTACCTCTTTTAGGTGGTCGCATTAGCGGTGTTTTACTATATGTGACATTTCTACGCTTGCAGAAATTGCAGACTCAATTTTATATAATTCTATCATCCAATAGCGCAGACCCTGAATAGGCGGTTCGTACAGGAGTCTGATATGGGTCTTCTCTGTTTGTAAAGACGAACACATGCTTTGAAGATGCATGCTTATAGAAAAAGACAATATTAACTTGGCACTTTTACACCGTTCGTATGCATGTAAGAAATAATGACATCATTAATATTGATCACCTGTAATATTACACTGACATATGAACATGTAATATTTCAAACCTGTCACAAACTGCAGACTAAATTTTATATATTTCCTTCAGCAAACAGAGCAGACTCAGATCAGACGGCTCCTAAAGGAGCCGTCTGATCTGGATCTTCTCTGTTTGTAAAGGTGTGAAAGAGTGCCTGTTTCATGCAGGAAAGTGTTAAAATGCGTTTTAAATGTGAATCTGATCAAGTTTCGAGTGGGCGAAAATGTTCTAAGCTCGTTAGTCCCTATCTTGCAAAGTACGACATAACAGCATTTGCAAACATTGTAGATCCAGATCAGGCTGCGAGTAACTCGACATCTCATCAATATTCAAGCTGTTTGACACGCTGTCAGTAGTTTCTAAAACTCTTTGGACGAATCAGATTCAGAATTAAAATTGCAACAGACCGGAGTTTGAGCAGTAATGATATTTAGCCGAATAAGGGTTTGTACAAAAACTACAAAACATGGCAAGGTATAGTGGTGGGAGTTCTTGTTTATATTGTTACAAGATACCAGTCTGGAGGAAACAAGGCATTGGCCTTTAATACGAGTACAGTAAAATCTCGATTATCAGAACACTGAAATAAGTATCATTATTTCTTTAAAAGACAGGTGGCAGCTTAATGCATGGTGAAAGTCACGCAGAAAGCTCCTCTAGGAGCTTTCTGCATGACTTCCACCCTGCATTAAGCAGCCACCTGCCTAAAAAGGCATCAATTCTTCATTACAAAAATTCGAAGTATCGCGGTTTTACTGTATATGCATTTAACTTTTACGCAGAAAAATAGCGAATCTGAGATCACATAATTATGCAAACAGTTTTGATCCAGATGAGACCCCGAGAAAATAGGCATCTCATCAGGATCCAAACTGTTTTGCTACTGTGAGTATGTCTGTAACGTTTCTTGTTTAGATTGTTTCCAATATCAATATGAGGAGAAAACAAAGCCCTGGGCTACATATGCAATTAACCCTCGCCCCGCTCTAAAAAAATATATCTTCATAAATTTGAATATGGTGCAATTTTGACTACTTCTGATTCTGTGAAGATTTTGAGATGTTATTGTCATAGTGTCAAACAGATTGGATCCAGATCGGACGCCGAGTTACTCGGCGTCTGATCTGGATCCAAACCGTTTGACAAAGTGGAGTCAGGTGGCAGTTAGTGTTATAAGGGTTAAACAATCTCATTATCCCTCATAGATAATTCCTCGCACGTTTGACAATTTCCAATATCCATCGAGTACAGCTGAGCCTCTCTAAAGCCACCACTTAATAAATAGACAATGTCATCTTACAGAGCAGGTGATTGACTTAATGCAATATGAAAATAATGCAGAAAGCTCCCGTTGGAGCTTTCTGCATTATTTTCGTCTTGCATTAAGCTACCAATTGTTTATAAGACAACAAAAACTAGACTTGTTTTAGTGATCGTGTTAGGGAGTTGCTACTGTACTTGCATGACTGACATAGTCTAATACCAACAACTTCACGTGCGATTGGTTGCTTAGTTACAAAATAAAAGTAGTTTCCGTCTAGAATTGCACAAGCGCATGCCTGCAACATAATCAACTAGTGCAGACAAAAATATTGAATGCTGAATATACATGTACATTTTTATCTGTTATTCAATGCTATTAAGGTTTTCATTTTTGAAATACAATATAGCCCTTTCTCTCATATAAACGCCTTTTCACGCCTTTGCAAACAGAGTAGACCCAGATCAGACGGCTCCTGTAGGGACCCTCTGATTAGGGTCTACTCTGTTTACATATGAAATTATATTATATCTTATTACAGTTTCTACACATACCAAAACATTCTGTGTAGATACATGTATGCTACTCGTATTATTAGACTTTAGCTAATAAATATTCATGATACAATTATTTTTACATGAATATTCAACAGAAAAAGAGGTAAATAATTATGTCACGTCTTACTGTACATCCTCATATCAATGTTATCTATATAACAGACCTTTAAATCGTTCGTTCTCTGTCACAATAATCGTCCTTTTGGATAAGCCAATTAGGGCTGCAGATATAATGCGTGTTAATTTGTCAAAAGCTGTTCTTTCCCAACCAAATCCTATCATACCGCTACCTTCACCAACAAATCTAAGCCATTCACCCCGAATGGACTATGTATAGGTGACACCTTTCCCTGGTAGAATTGTCTTTAGACACCTTTGCATCCAGACAGGCCCAGATCAGACGGACCCTGTTTGTAAATTCAGATGAGGTCGCGCTGAGCAAGTTAACCCTTTCCCTGTTCAATACTTATTCAAAATGTCAATGCCTATTGAATATTCATACATGTATAGACAGAGCAGTTATAATGAAATATGGAAGATGGAACAGTGTGGTCATTTTAGTAAGTAAAGAAACAGATATTTCAAACTCCACTTACAAACAGAGCAGACTCTGATCAGGAGCCGTCTGATCTGGGTCTTCTATGTTTGCAAATGCGTGAAAACACGTTTATATGAAGGGAAGGGTTAAGGGTTAATATGCAGACCGGGTGTCAAACATTTGTCTTCTATGCAAACACTGTTACAGAATGTGAAGTAATGATAGGCTGATCGTGATTTAATTCTGCAGGAATTTCCATGGAAAATTCAATTGCAACAGCCTACTCCTACATTAACCCTAACTCCCTTGTAAATAAAACAATGTCGGCTAAAATTTGTATTTGATACAATTTTGACTACCTCCGATTCGATCAAGATTTTGAAAAACTATTGGCAAAGTGTCAAACAGCTTGGATCCCGATGAGACGCCGAGTTACTCGGCGTCTCACCAGGATCCAAGCTGTTTGCAAAGCCGACTCATGTGAAAGGGTTAAAACATTCTGAAGACGGATAGCGTGCTGTCTTAAGATAAACCTCTTTTATTACATACATAAAGCGAATAATTGATGTTCTAACTTCAGATACTTAGTGAAAACATTTATTTCTGTGATATTAAAGTTTCTAAAGCTGTAAAAGTTCACTACCTGGGTCGATATTAATAATTTTAATATCTATAAATACCGTTTTGAATTTTGGGTAAAACAAGACTTAGGAGTTCCGATTTTGATTTGTACGGTTTGTTATAGCGTGTGTTGTTTTTTGTCGTTGTTCTTTTTATTGATGGTTCATTGTATTATAAAAAAAATTATTTGAGTCTGTATGTACATAATTATATGTGTGCGCGCGTGCGTGCGTGCATGTGTGCTTTTTTTGTGTGTTTTTGTTTTGTTTGTTTTTTATCGGAGGTAGTTTTTTATTGTTTCACATACTGCATCACACTGTAAGATGGTATAAACCTGTCTTTCGAAAGGTCAGTGATTACCTGTTGTAATTAGCCCTTTCTTACAAAATTATTTATGAAAGAAATAATGACTCCATGAATACTAATTCAATGCATTCTTCGAATGTCATCTGAACACAGAAAGTTTGGGTCATGGCAGAATCTGTAGAATCATACGTATAACATGTTATCAACAAACAGAGCAGACCCTGATCAGATGGCTCCGATAGGAGCCGTCTGATCTAGGTCTACTCTGTTGGCAAAAAACTATAAAGGCGTAGTAATGGAGTAAAGGGTTAAAACAATGTTGCGGATTCGTGATGACATTTAAAGTTCCATTATAGTCTACTTTAGTATCACTTTTACTTGAGAAAAAAATGAAAATATCGATTTTTTGTCAAAAGATGGTTTTAAAACACTAACAAACAAGTCGCGATACTGGATTATTTCAACGGAATTAACGGGGAATCTCTAGTTGCCCAGATCGTCCACTAAATGCAAACGAGTTACTGTAACGTGATTGTCACGTGACGTTTGCTCTCGAATAAACGACGGAGTCCGCATTCGAAGCTGGTATCAGAGGAGAATAGAAAATAACTTTAGAGACAGTGGTGTCAGTCGAGACGTAACTTCCGCTTAACCCTTTCACCGCCGATGTCGCATAAATGCACCGCGACAAATAGTGCAGTCCCAGATCAGACGCCGCCTTTTCAAGGCGGCGTCTGATCAGGGACTTCACTTTTTGTCTCATTCTGTAGTTCTATATCTGTGCTTTATTCCTTTGAAACTTGCATTTGTTTATCTCATTTCCTTATTGTACCGAATGATTTACCAAAAATTGGATTGCAGACGACAATTAGAAATTTGGCGCCAAAAGGGTTAAACAATGAACTGTATGAGGAATATGGAACGAGTTGCTTGCATTTTTCAGTTCTAGTTTCTCTTTTGCTTTTTATTTTTGATAGCGCTCAATATACATGTAGAATATAATTTCTATATACATTACAGTCAAGGGTCACGTGATTCGCTGACATATTTAGAGTTATCTGCTTGTTCCGCGCCATTTTCCTATATCAGTTTTGAGCTAACTAAACAAAAATGATGTTATTTTCTATACAAATTATCATGCAAAAGATTCTGCATTCACTTGACAATTCATGAGGATTCAAACGGTTTGTGAATTTGGCCATGTATATTAACTAGATTAATTTGTATAATGGCACATGCTTTTTTTGAACTCATATTTTTTTAACTTGCAGAAACTGTAAATTCATAATTCATATTATTTTATAAACAAACAAATCAGACCCTGATCAGATGGCTCCTATAGGAGCCATCTGACCCGGGTCTACTCTGTTTGCAAATGCACAGAAAGGGGTATTTGTGGATTAAGGGTCAATAAGCATTAGCATTGCCATAGTGATGCCAATTGCAAGCAATTTGTGTTCAGGTTACGTAACTTAATGTCTTATCAAATTCCAAATTGTTTGACACTTTGATTCAAAGTCTGTAGAAAGACAGAATATACAGTAAATTCCATGTAAAGTGACCACTTAATTAATAAACAATGGTGGCTGTTTAATGCAGGACGAAAGTAATGCAGAAAGCTACTGAAGGAGCTTTCTGCATAACTTTCGTCCTGCATTAAGGTACCAATTTTCTTTTAAGACACCAAATAATGTGTAGTTTTTGTGTTCCATTAGTGGGACTTAACTGTATTTTTAATATTTTTAATCTACAACACATGTTGTCAATCTATTTTATTTCGTTCTTTTTGGGGTTCGTTTTGCTAATTTAATATATTTCGTTACTTTCGACGTGTTTCGGCTACAAAGGTCTTCCTTTTTTGACTGTATTTTTAACAAATTTGAAATTCATCTGCAGGGTATTGATGCACTAAATCTTATTGTTACTTTGAATACTGTCTTGAAACAAATTGTGTAGAATCAGATTATACCGTTGTTTTAGATTCTGATGATGTCAACGTTTAGAAACACCAGACATGGATTAGTTTAGGTTTTTAGCCGTCCTTGTGAAGTAGTGATGGCATCAAATTCAATTATCGGTCTGGCAACAGTCTTGCTGGCACCATTTTACAAAAAATATAACGTTATTGATATACAATAGCTTTGTCAAAACCTCCGGGAAATAAAAAGCATATCTGGAATAAATATGTAAGCTTTTAAAAAAAACTATGTCTGCTGTATTTGGATCTTGCGTAATTTTGACTACAGTAAACCCTCTCTATAACGACCACCAAGTTACATCAAGTAATTTTGTGTTAAAGGCAGGTGACTGCTTAAAGCAAGATGGAGGTAAAACAGAACGCTCCAATAGGAGCGATCTGTTTTACTTTCATCTTGCTTTAAGCAGCCAACTGCCCTAAATACCAGCTAATTTACACAATTAGTGGCCGTTATAGAGAGGTTTTTACTGTACTTTCAATTCTAGTTATTTTTGAGAAATAATTGATTAAGTGTCAAGACACAAGCTTTTGAGAATTTTTTTTTTTTGATCAAGTGTCAAGACACAAGCTTTTGAGAAAGTATTGATCAAGTGTCAAGACACAAGCTTTTGAGAAAGTATTGATCAGGTGTCAAACAGATTAGATCCTGTTGAGACGCAAGCTTGAAGATACAGTTGAACTTCGATATCTCAAACTCGGATAACTCGAACTTCAGTATAATTCGAACTAAACGTTTGGCCCTTCCAAAATTTACAATACAGAATTGTTTTAAAATGTATCACTACACATATCTTAGAAACACGTGTGACAACTTAATGTAGGTCTAAAGTAATGCTGAAAGCTCCTACAGGAGCTTTCAGCATTACTTTAGACTTGCATTAAGCTGTGAACTTGAGATATTGGTCAGATTATAAATCGGATGAGTCGAACATCTGTTATCTCGAACAAATTTGTATGGTTCCTTCAAGGTCGAACTATCTGTTCAGCTGTAGTAACCAAGTCAAGATGAACGGGAGAAGTGTTGAATTCTCCCTGTTTAAACAACCTTTTCCCTGTTCAATATTCATATAAAAATGATGACGTCATGACAGTTTATTAGCTGAATTTTATGATGTCATATGTACACATGCTTGTTTTGTTAATGGTAGAAACTGACGAGTCACATCTATTATACTTTCATAAACAAACTCAGTATGAAAGGCTGAAACTTGCTAGTGGGTTTAAATGACAAAGTGCAGACTTAACATTTCGCTTGCTTTTCGCGTCAATATACCTACCCGTAAATAGTGAAGACCCAGATGAGACAGCTCCTGCAGGAGCTGTCTCATCAGGGTCTGCACTATTTACAAATTGATTGGGTAACCAGTGCACTCCACAGCAGTGATTGCACAGCGAAATACTTGTACACAGTGAAGATATATGTAATTATGCAACAGGGCATGGGTAAAGAAGAAGAAATGTATTTTAAAAATTCAGCAAGCGAAGGGTTAAAACAGAGAACTCCTCTAGGGCCCTCTGATCTGGGTCTACACTGCTCGCAAAATGACAGTCCGCGCGTGTCCCGGGTTAATAAGTTTAACTAAAATACTCATAGGTTCAACTGAACGATTGTCTATCTCCCATAAACCTGGGGCTCCAGATGACATATGATTATGTATTTCGACAGACGAGCAGTATATTATCATGGGGACTGACTTCAACATAATTTCACACAATGAGACAAAGCATTTATGAAGAATAACGCGCCTGTATGCGAATGTATTTATTTTTGCTACAGTAAAGTCTCGCTAATGCAACCATATACTTTATTAACCCTTTCACCGCCAATGTCGCAAAAATGCACCACGACAAATAGTGCAGTCCCAGACCAGACGCCGCCTTTTCAAGGCGGCGTCTGATCAGGGACTTCACATTCTTGCCTCAAACTCTATTTCTATATCTTTGCTTTATTCCTTGGAAATTTGCATTTATTTATCCCAATTTCCTTATTTTACCGAATGATTTAACAAAATTGGTTTGCAGACGACAATTAGAAATTTAGCGCCGAAAGGGTTAATATATGTAAAAGCAGGTACAGTAAACCTCTCTAAACCGGACGTTCAATTTAGTATAAATATCGGTCTTGGATATAGGTGGCAGCTTAATGCAGGGGGAAAGTCATGCAGAAAGCTCCCGGAGGAGCTTTCTGCATGACTTTTACCCTGAATTAAGCAGCCTCCTGCCTATACGTACCTAAATTCTTCTCTATTAGAATTCCGGTTTAGAGAGGTTTCACTGTAGTTGTTTAATGCAGGACGAAAGTAATGCAGAAAACTCCTGCGTTAAGCTACAACCTGTTTTAACCCTGTACTCCGTTAATACGCCTTTTAATGGCTTTGCAAACAGAGTAGACCCAGAGCAGATGACTCCTATAGAAATGTGAATGAAGTCTATAATTTAGTTTGGACGAGTTTATTGCACACAATATAGGAGTTTTTTGTTAATAGATTAACCAAACAATAGCCGTCTGCTTCCATTTTAAATTTTCTTCCATTTTACCTCAAAAGAATATTCACAACATTAAACAGCCGATGAGACACCGAGTTACTTGACTACAGTAAAAACTCAATACTACGAAATACTACCCAATACTACGAAATTTTAGTCCTGAAGGATGTATGTTTTTTGTAGGCATGTGGCTGCTTAATGCATGGTGAAAGTCATGCAGAAAGCTCCTCTAGGAGCTTTCTGCATGATTTTCACCCTGCATTAAGCTGCCACATCTGTTGAAGATCAACAATAGTACGTATTTGAGTGTTCGTAGTATTGAGTGTTCGTAGTATTGAGTGTTCGTAGTATCGAAATTTACTGTATTTGCAAAGGTAATCACAGTCGCGCTATTGACAACGAGACTATACGTAACCCTTTACTCCATGAATATTTATGTAAGAAATAATGACATCATGTCTTATAGCTACATATATTTATAAACGCATATATGAACATAGAAATGGTTGGCCATAGAAGAAACTGTATCATCATGCAGATAGATCTTATCCCATACGCAAATGGCATCCACTTAGCTCATAGTGAGCAGAAACGGACGTCAATCAACAGAAACAAACATAACCATATTTGAGCAGTTCCTGATCAGACAGCTCCTATGGGAACCGTCTTATTTGGATCCTCTCTGTTAGTAAAAGTCAGTAAAAGGCGTATAAATGGAATAAAGGATTAATGTGGTCGAGTTATAATGATTTATGAAAAATACATACAAATATATACTTTTATACAAGACCAATTTGGTAACGTTGTGCCAGTTATTAATCTAAAACTAAGTTGGTACTGAAATATTTCCCTATGTTATTACAAGTTTGCTTTGCAGAAGAGAAAATACTGTATAAGCTCCAATGAAGGCAAATTATCCGCATTCTGTATTACATGTATTTTGTTAGTTTGTTTGAAGGAGCCCTCTGATGAGGATCTGAACTGCTTGCGGAACCCATCGATGCGCATGGCTTATTCTAGCAAATACGTTGTTTGCTGTTTCCCCTTAACTCTTTTGGCGCCAAATTCAAAAGTGTCGTCTGCAATAATAATTTCCTATTAAATATAGTTCTAAACAAAATAATAAAGGTATATTAGTAAAAAATTTGTTTTTAAAAACCTGTATGCTTGGGCTAAAATAATACAGAAAACAGTGAAGTCCCAGGTCAGATGCCGCCTTTTCAAGGCGGCATCTGACCTGGGACTGCACTGTTTTCAATAATGGTGCCAATAGGCGACATTGACGACGAAAGAGTTAACATGAAACATGGATGGGTTCCAAAACAAGATTTGGATGGATTTTCTTTCAATAATATGGGCATACAAATGCATACAAAAACAATATACTTTTATACAAGACCAATTTTATAACGTTGTGCCAGTTACTGCAATCCAAAACTACTAAGTTGGTAGTGGTACATGTATATTGCCCTACATAACAAGTTTGCTCTGCAGAAGAGAACCATGTTGACTAGGAACTCTGTATAAATTCGTGTCAAAACCAAGTATGCTTGCTTTGTATTAACCTGGTTGCTCGGGAGGTAAGTCACAAGACACCACATACTATACAGTGCACAGCTTAATGATATGATTAGTTAAGATGTGATATGTGTATGCGATTTCTGTCTTTGTAATCTGGGATATATGAGAAATGCACAATTTGTAATATTGGTTTTCGCGATATGCTAATTCCATGAATACTTTTCAATTTATTTGACTTTATTCAAGTATAAATGATGTATCAAGGAGATAAATTGTGTACAAGTTGAAAGTAAATTTCTGCTCCGCAATAGACTCAAACACACCATTCTTTCCGGCTGTCGCACTCCCTCACTGAACAAGCTGTGTCTAGATCCATTAACTCAGATTCTCCACCTGACATTCCTTTTTACCAAATATGTTGTTGTACCTTTATACATTCAAGATACATCCCCAGAGACCGCCCTACCTTGAAGTGGTTCTGGGGCTTAATTGTCACAGGGGATGTTTTTGTTTATTTGACGGAGATTATCCCCTCTGCCAAGAACTACAAGAGCACCGCAAGACGGGGCAATATACGCCCGAAGGCTGTTCTATAAAATTATGTTGAAAAATAAAGGAGGAGTTAGTTGCACAAGAAATTGCTACCCGAAACTATCAAAGGGCAATAACTCCAGAATGAAAAATGATATGAGAGTTATCTCACTGATATGCACAACTACACATCAGTATCTATCATTCCTGAAAGTTTGAAGAAATTATGTTGAAAAATAAAGGAGGAGTTAGTTGCACAAGAAATTGCTACCCGAAACTATCAAAGGGCAATAACTCCAGAATGAAAAATGATATGAGAGTTATCTCACTGATATGCACAACTACACATCAGTATCTATCATTCCTGAAAGTTTGAAGAAATTATGTTGAAAAATAAAGGAGGAGTTAGTTGCACAAGAAATTGCTACCCGAAACTATCGAAGGGCAATAACTCCAGAATGAAAAATGATATGAGAGTTATCTCACTGATATGCACAACTACACATCAATATCTATCATTCCTGAAAGTTTGAAGAAATTATGTTGAAAAATAAAGGAGGAGTTAGTTGCACAAGAAATTGCTACCCGAAACTATCAAAGGGCAATAACTCCAGAATGAAAAATGATATGAGAGTTATCTCACTGATATGCACAACTACACATCAGTATCTATCATTCCTGAAAGTTTGAAGAAATTATGTTGAACAATAAAGGAGGAGTTAGTTGCACAAGAAATTGCTACCCGAAACTATCAAAGGGCAATAACTCCAGAATGAAAAATGATATGAGAGTTATCTCACTGATATGCACAACTACACATCAATATCTATCATTCCTGAAAGTTTGAAGAAATTATGTTGAAAGATAAAGGAGGAGTTAGTTGCACAAGAAATTGCTACCCGAAACTATCAAAGGGCAATAACTCCAGAATGAAAAATGATATGAGAGTTATCTCACTGATATGCACAACTACACATCAGTATCTATCATTCCTGAAAGTTTGAAGAAATTATGTTGAAAAATGAAGGAGGAGTTAGTTGCACAAGAAATTGCTAACGGACGGACGGACGGACAGACGGACGGACAGACGGACAGACGGACAGACGGACAGACGGACGGACGGACGACATGCGCCATACCATAATACGTCCCTTCGGGCGTATAAAAAGGAAGGCAGGTCGGTGGTTTTGATCCCATGCACTGCTTTGCAGCGAATGAGATTAGCCGAAATCATCTTCCTGAAATCATCCCTCATCATCATGTCATCTCATCCTTCATCGGCGCTATATGACCTATTCAGTGTCGCAGTGCCGTAAAACCCAGCTCACTCACTCACTCAATCACTCACTCAAGATCCATATAGAAAATTATGTTTATGTCTAGGTGTAAATAACATATATACACTCGATGAACCCTTTTCATGATTATCGCGACCTGGCTCGCATTTGCAAACAGTTTGGATCCAGATGAGACGCCGAGTAACTCGGCGTCTCATCAGGATCCAAGCTGTTTGACACTCGGTCAGTTTAACGAGTCGATAGTAAGATCAGCGTTTCAGCAGGACTATTCTGAGAGGCTCATAAGTGCTAACACCAAACCCAAGGGACATACATGTATTGTGACATTCGATGGTAGTGTAATCATTCGATTAATGTTGCGAACTTTCACCATGATGATTGATCGTTAATTCTCATTCAATCTAAAATTATTTAAAAACGTATGCGGCCAATGTTCAAAGCATTATTTGAATTAAAATATAATGGCAGAGGTTTTGAGAGTGCAAGGCCGTACATTAATATGGTGTTATCATCTAATGGTGTTATTCGCTTATGGTGTTATCCGCTAATGGTGTTATCAGCTAATGGTGTTATCCGCTAAAGGTGTTATCAGCTAAGGGTGTTATCCGCTAATGGTGTTATCCGCTAATGGTTCCGCTAATGGTGTTATCCGCTAATGGTGTTATCATCTAATGGTGTTATTCGCTTATGGTGTTATCCGCTAATGGTGTTATCAGCTAATGGTGTTATCCGCTAATGGTGTTATCAGCTAATGGTGCTAATGGGGTTATCATCTAATTGTGTTATCAGCTAACGGTATTATCCGCTAACGGTGTTATCAGCTAATGGTGTTATCAGCTAATGGTGTTATCAGCTAATGGTGTTATCATCTAATGGTGTTATCAGCTAATGGTGTTATCCGTTATCGGTGTTATCAGCTACTATAGTAAACCAGATGGCTCCTGTAGGAGCAGCTTGACCAGGGTCTGCTCTGTGTCCTTCTGGATTTATATAGAGCTGACACTACATGAAGTTTTGGCCATGGCAGAAACAGTGGAACCAGACCGATGCTATTCCATAAGCAAACAGAGCAGACCCTGATCAGACAACTCCTACTGGAGCCGTCCTATCAGGGTCTACACTGTCTGTAAAGGCAGAGAAAGGCACTTCTAGCAGGTAAATGGTTACAGTTTTGTCTTTTGCTTCTTTTACGCAACAGTACACTAAAACAGTTTTGAAAATCTCTCTGCATTAGAAACTATTCTAGGCAATGCATTAACCCTTTCCTCTATAAATACGCCTTTCTACGCCTCTGTAAAAGTCACTTTTTGAAACCATTGTGATAAATAGAGCATTTGCTCCTAAGGAGCAAATGCTCTTTTTATCACAATGGTTTCAGAACTACAATATTCTAAAACTTTCCTTTTCTCTAGTTAATGCTCCTTTTCAGTAGATTTATTCAAAGAGGTTGTGGTCTAAAAATAGCATAATGAGGGAATGGGTTAACCCACCTTAACGCATGAATATTCATGAAATAAATTATATCACAAATATTCATCAATCTAAATATAATAATGGTACACGAACGCAACGTTTTTATTTTATTTTTTCTTGGGAGAAGCTATCGAACCAGATCTATATAACTCCATAAGCAAACAGAACATAAATATCTTGAAGATCGTATAATCTGTGTCTACTCTGCTTGCAAGGGCGTGAAAAGCGTTTCTTTCAGGTATAGAGTAACATCGCGAAGGAATGTAATTTTCTTTTATCCCTTATTCTGCCAATCGAGACCTACCTGTCGTTAGACAAGAGTTTGGATCCAGATGGGATAAGACGCGTACAAATGTACCTATAAGGATCCAAACTGTCTGACACTCTGTAAGTAATTTCGCAAACGCTTAAACCTTTACTGCATAAATACGCCTTTCTACGCCTCTGGAAAAGTCACTTAATGAAACCAGTGTGATAAATAGAGCATTTGCTTTATAGGAGCAAATGCTGTATTTATTACAATGGTTTCAAAACTGCACAATTTTAAAAAATGTTCCTTTTCTCTAGTGATTGTTCGTTTTCGGTAGATCTATTCAAAGAGATTGGGTCTAAAAATAGCCTATGGAGGAATGGGTTAAACCTTTACTGCATAAATACGCCTTTCTATGCCTTTGCTGACAGAGTAGACCCTGATCAGACGGCTCCTATAGGATAGGAGCCGTCTGATCAGGGTCTGCTCTGTTTGCTTATGGTATAATATAGATACATGTAAGATGCTACAGTTTCTGTCATTGCCAAACAATTTCCTGTCTCCGTTTGCTATTATAACAATTAGTCTAATTCATATTCATGGCGTTATTATGTCTAACATGAATTTTCATGGAGGAAAGGTTTAACCCATTCCCTCATATTGACGACTTTTGACGACTCTGTAAAACCATTGTGTTAAATAGAGCATTTGCTCCTATAGGAGCAAATGCTCTATTTATCACAACGGTTTCAAACTACAAAATTCTAAAATGTTCCTTTTCTCTAAGTAATGCTCCTTTTCGGTAGATTTATTCAAAGAGGTTGTATCTAAAAATAGCCTATGAGGTAAAGGGTTAAACGAGTCGGCACTGAAGTAGAACTTGTTCCAAACCAGATTTTGAAGCAGGTATATTTTATATCGCACGATAAGGTTAAATTCTGCAGACAACCCTTTCTATATATAAACACTTTATTCAGAATGGTATTTCAGAAATTGGACAAAATAAATAGACAAATATGGCTTCAGTGGTGTGTTACTTGTCAAACTGCGCTGCTATCAAATTCAATTACCTTGTCTGCTTATAGACCGTTCGACGCATTTGTTTCCAAAGAACCCTAGTCTCTGGTGCATATTATCATTTTATTGAAACTAACCAGCAGTACTAGAAACCTGCTGACTGGTCTAATATTAAAATTAGCCACAGTTTTTCTCCTGCAAAAGTGTATGCATGTTGTATCGGAGGTCCAGATAAGATGCGTAATTATAAACATTTCAAGAATAACTTCTGTTTTTCTTCAACAAACCCTATGTCTTTTCGAGACGAATCTAAAGTGTAGTACAAATGTAACAACACAGGGTTTGTTGAAGAAATGAGGAGTTTAGTATTTGAGTGCTTGACCATTTCAGAAACTAGAATCCGATCTTTATAATTCCATAAACAGAACAGACCCTACAGGAGCCGTCTGATATGGATCTACTCTGTGTGTGTGTGTGTGTGTGTGTATGTGTGTGAGAGAGAGAGAGAGAGAGAGAGAGAGAGAGAGAGAGAGAGAGAGAGAGGAGAGCGAGAGAGGGAGAGATGAAATATAAAGAGAGGAGAGATGAGATATAATTATATAAAGAGAGAGGAGAGAGAGGGAGATGAGATATAGAGGAGAGAGAGAGAGAGAGAGGGGGGGGGGGGAGGAGGAGGAGAGAGATATGCTATGAGACGTGCTATTCGAATCACCCCTGTAGCAAGAGCAAGACATTTCTGACAACTGATCTAATTATGACCGGGTACTATTTTAAGACCAAGTCTCACTTTCAAGAGATTGTGGTGAGGGTACTTGTGCAATAAACCACTGTAAGCTGGAAATTTAGTAGAGAAGAATTTTGAGGCATATGGTTGCTTAATGCATGGTTAAAGTCATATAGGAGAAAGTTCCTTTAACCCTTGTCTTGCTGAATTTTAAAATACATTTCTCCTTCTTTACCCATGCCCCTGTTGTATAATTATATATATATCTTCACTGTGTACAAGTATTTCTCTGTGCAATCACTGCTGTGGAGTGCTATGGTTGCACAATCAACTTGTAAATAGTGCAGACCCTGATGAGACAGCTCCTGCAGGAGCTGTCTCATCTGGGTCTTCACTATTTACAGGTATGTATATTGATGTGAATAGCAAGCGAAGGGTTAATTAATTGCCAACTGGCTTAACCCTTTACTCACTACGCCTTTCTTCGTCTTTGCAAACAGAGTAGACCCAGATATGTAGGAACCATCTGATCAGAGTCTGGTCTGTTTGCTTATATAATAATATAGATTTGATTCTCCAGTCTCTGGTTTGACAATAAATGAATGTGTTAATATGCCATTTTAAAAATTAAAATCTTATTCATATTCATGACGTCATTACTTCTTACATGCAAATATATGGAGTAAAGGGTTAATGCTCGACACTAATACTAGTGAGAAAGTTCTGGGTCAAAGGTTATAAAACCTCTGAGTCGGAGATCATTCTCAAGTATCTGGGTCCATGCTTATAAAGCTTTTAGTTGAGTCTGAGTTCGTTCTCAAGCTTTTGATTGGTCAGATTTGAGTTCTCAAGCTTTTGATTGGTCAGATTTGAGCCAAAGGCTCAAATCTGACCAATCACAAAACTTGAGAACGAACTCAGATTCAACTAAAAATTTTATAAGCATGGACCCTGATTGGTCAGAATCTGAGCAAGCTCGGAATCTGACTAATCAGATGCTTGAGAATGATCTTGGGAGACGAAACATGTAATGAGAATTAGGTTAGGTCAAAGTTTATGCCATTTTGGACAAGAATCATCAGACCTGAAATATGTTCTAGATATTGCAACTGCTAATTTTATTTCACAAAAAAGAGTTTAAGTTTCGTTTTGCGAATCACAACATGACATTAGTGCTCCATTACATATGTGCTTTTAAGCCTTGCCCATAAGAAAATAAGTCATTGATTAATGACTGTTTCAATATTCATGCATTGAATTTTTAAGATTACATATTTGAAATATTTGGCATGAACAGAACCGTCAGAATCAGAGATATATTATTTCATAAGCAAACAAAACAGATCCTGATCGGACAGCTCCTACAGGAACTTCTGATATGGGCCTACTCTGCTCATAAAGGAGCCTCTATGAGACAAAGGGTTAAGGGCAAACTATGTCTATTCTTTCCTCAACACATGTTGATTTATTGACTTTATTTTTATATACATGTAATATATTTTTCACGGCTTATTTTGGTAAAAAACGCATATTCGTCTGAAGTTTCTTTTGTCAGATTGTGCCTGACTTGATGTAGGGTAATCGTAATTTTTTAGAAAATTCTTCCGAGGTCAAATACTAGTATCAGGGTCATCTACTGTATATAGAGAATAATAGGTTAGTGCCGTAGATGGGACGCTTTATCCGACGAGGGGAGAAAACGTTGAGGCGAGGCTTGCCGAGCCTCAACTGTTTTCTCTCCGAGTCGGATAAAGGCGTCCCATCTACGGCACTAACCTATTATTCGATTTATCCAGTCAATATAGTTAAATGTCTTTTTTATAGACTCATAACACTCTTGAAATAATTTACATTGAAAATGCAGTTTTTCGATCAACGGATCCCTCCCTTTTCACTTCCATTTAGACGTAAATAGATCTAATGAGCTACCGCAGAGGAATATAGTTTCGATACTTGTATTACTAGAAGGGAAACGTGGTTGAATTTGAAAAATAAGATGATTTGAATCGAGGGTCGATAAGTTATTTCAAACAGACATGATCTATATTCTTTGGTCAAATTCGAGTTACGTAGTCTCGGTTTCTATTTTTAGATTCTACCTAACGTCACTCAGAAATCGATGGAACTGAACAGGCTATATTTAGGTTTATGACTATCACCGCCCCTGTAAGAGTTTATCAATCAAATAATCATGAGAGTGAAAAGAAAACATTTACTATTTATCTGTCAATCTTTACTTCCAGGTTTGATTTTATCAAAAACGGGTTTTGCCAGCGGTGGATTAAATTAATAAAAGTGATAAATCAACGTCATTTTGTATGTGGCCTCAGTGGTGTAATCGGTAAAGGCGACGTCTCTAGAGAGATTAGAATTAGTATTTGTAGGATCAGGCACGGGTTCGAATTCAGCTGTAGCCAATTATTTTTATTTTTTCTCATTTAAATAATTCTTCTGGTGACCAAATAGATCTGTTAGATCTATTCCATCAACATGTTTATGAATATTTACAGAAAACTAAAATAGTTCCATGGTTATAGAATCATTACGCCTATCTACTAACCTAATAAACCTTCCACTACCGGAAGTAACCTAATAAACCTAAGTTTATTTGCACCCCCTTTATTATGTCACTAGAGAAGCCTGGTGACTGGATAAAAAGATTAACAGTACATACATGTAGTTAGAATAACAAACCATCTTCAGACACCGCAACTTTTGCTGATTTGTGAATTTGGGAAATGTCACATTGAAAGTCAAGGTCAAAGAGACAATATGCCCGAATATGAACAAACTACATAATTAAGGGACACTTCAACATTCAAAAGAGTTCCTACTATTCATCTACGTACGTGTTCCATTTATGTCTCAGATTTCTGTTGTACTTTTATTTCGGTCTAACAGGCGTTGATATTCAGAAACATAACTTTCACAACCTTGAGATTCTTAGCAAACGTGTGAAGTACGTTTTTTTCTGCAGTTCAACAAATATGGAGTCATAACATCGCAACTCTATATATGAAAACGTTTCGGAGTGTGATACAAATATTAATTGTCTAACCCTTTCACCGCATAATGCACCACGACAAATAGTGCAGCCTTTTCAAGCCGGCGTCTGATCAGGGACTTCACTTTTTGTCTCAATCTCTATTTCCTTTGAAATTTTCATTTATTGATCTCATTTCCTTATTGTACCGAATGATTTAAAAAAAATGGATTGCAGACGACAATCAGAAATGGCGCCGAAAGGGTTAATAGTAATATAGCGTACTAGAGTAACAGCATCAATGATCAAGACAACGAAGATTAACCCTCTCACTCGTAGATATGACCTTTGCAAATAACATCGATTCCGACTTGGCCATCATAATGTTTTGCCTGAGCTGACAGAAATTGCTTGAGATGTATTTGTGCGCAAAATAAGCAAGGAAACTGTTTGTTGTGGGTTTTTTATAGGGGTTTTGTGGGGGGGGGGGGGTTGGAAACGAAAGATTTAATCAGGAGTATCAGGTTAAGTCAAAGTTTATGCAATGTTGGAAAATAGTAACATAGAGTACTAAAGTGACAGCATTAATGACCAAGGGTACCAGCTAGGGCATTATTACATTGAAACTGGTACCTTAATTATTCTTAATATAAACGAAATAAAACGCGTGATGCTCAGATGAACGCGAATTCCCATCTTCTACTACTAAGATGTCCAAATAATATGCACAAATTAAACATTTTTAAAAAGTAACTCCTTCATGTATCCACCAAAGATGCGTAAATTAAAACATTTTCAAGAATAGCTTCTTTATTTCGCCACCAAACCCTATGTTGTGACCACTCTTTAGAATCGTCTCGAAGAGACGATTCTAAAGAGTGGTCACAACATAAGGTTTGGTGAGAAATGACGATTTTAGTATTTGAATACCATCTTTATCTCTGGGTTTGGCCTTCTGTGAAATCATTGCTACACCGATCGGTCTAGTTATAATACTATTAGGGTCTAGTTATTCATTCCCGTACAGTGAAGACAAGGCCAGGATTTTGTTATTGCAAGATCAATATGACCGTTTCTGCCTGCCTTGAATAATTGATAACAGTTCGCTCACAAGGACTCCCGGTGGACCTGTTACTTTACTACTCTTTGCCAGAAAATGCATAGAGAATCCAGCCAGATGAATGGAAATTGAATTTGATCGGCATAATTCTTGTGTCGAGAGACTATGAAAACAGAGTAAAAACGTTTAATTCCTGGACCCCAAACTCGAAAGCAGTAGATTGTGTGATAATTAAAGCCATGATTAGGTTGACACGTCATCAAACCCTTCGCTTGATGAATATTCATGTACGAAATAGTGTCTGTATGGGTATTAATTAGCTGACATTTGATAATAGCGTTTTGAACTAGCGATAATTTACCATGGCATAAACTGTAGAGCTATGTTATTTCATAAGCAAGTACAACAGAATCTGACTGAACTGAGTCTAGTGTGTTTGCAAAGGAGTAAAAATGTGTCGGTCCGAAACAATCTTAATTCATGATGATTATTCTATCACTGGAGGCTTTTCATCTTTGTCAACTCCGAAACAATAAGTGGCGGAGTCTGTCCGAGCCAATGGTACGAGTACAGTAAAACCTCTCTAATGCGACCACCAAAAAGGGGCGAAATTCTGGGTGGCAGAGGCAGGTGATAGCTTAATGCAGTACGAAAGTTATGCAGTAAGCTCCTATAGGAGCTTACTGCATAAATTTCGTCCTGCATTAAGCTACCACCTGCTTTTTGAAACTGCTATGGTTATTTTAAAGTGGTCGCATTAGAGGGGTTCTACTGTAGAACTAATTCATTGCGACTACCTCGTTTACGGCTTCGTCCATGCCGTTCGAGCTAAGACTGGTAGACAAGGTGACAAGATATCACGATTATCATATGGATAAAAGAGCCACGTTGTGTACATGCTGTACTCATAATGCTGTGCACATAGCAGAATCAAGGAACCCCAAAAATTGTTTTTTCATATCCGAGCTCTCGTTCATTATTTATACACAGGAGTGTTGTTACACAAAAACAAATCCTTACACTCTGAAAACATTGTAGACTCGTTGAGTATCAAATTAAGAATTTATTACTGCATGCCTATTCATGGACTGAACAATTGATACAATAGTTTCGATAAAGCGACCATTTGATTAACCCATTTGTGCCCTTTAAAAAGGACAAAGACAAACAGTGTAGACCAAGATCAGAGGGCTCCCGAAGAAGCTCTCTGATCAAGGTCTGCACTGTTTGCTGAAGCCATCAATTTCAATGGCTTATTCCAGAAACTGTATCGTTTGCTGTGCATCCCATCCACATGAAAAATGGATTGGTTCTGGACCTCTGCATATATACCTTATTTGACATAAACTACGAGGATTCTTGTCCAGATAAGATGAGTAAATTAAAACATTTTCAAGAATAACTCCTTTAAATCTCCGCAAAACCCTATGTTGTGACCACTCTTTAGAATCGTCTCTTCGAGACGATTCTAAAGAATGGTTACAACATAGGGTTTGGTGGAGAAATGACGATTTTAATACTTGGGTATGCACCCTTATCTGTAGCTCTGTATTAATCAGGGAAAGGGTTAAGGCCACTACACAAGCACTTAACACCTGTTGTTGTGAGCGCTTTCAACTGAAATGAGATATATTGTTATAAGTGCAAACGCATATCAGTTATATTGGCATGTTCATACAGAAAAAAATAGACTGAGAAATGAGGTTTTTAGTAGTTCAGTATGTATCTTTATCTGTTGTTCTGTATATATAATATACATGTACAGTAAAACCCCTCTAAACCGGACGTTAAATTTTGTATAAATATCGGTCTTGGAGACAGGTGGCAGCTTCATGTAGGGTGAACGTCACGCAGAAAGCTCCTCTAGGAGCTTTCTGCGTGACTTTCACCCTGCATGAAGCAGCCACCTGCCTAAAAGTATCAAATTTATTCTCTACCATAATTCCGGTTTAGAGGGGTTTTACTGTACTTTATTTGACATAAACTATGAGGATTCTTGTCACACAAAAGCAATATCATAGTAAATGTTATTAAAGTCACACAAATATATTTTGGCAAATCTTAATATAAACGAAATAAAAACGTGTGGCAGAGATAAGATGCACAAATTAACCCATTCTCTCCTAGACTCTTTTAAGACCCAACCTCTTTGAATTAATCTACCGAAATGGAGCGATAACTAGAGAAAAGGAAAAAATAGAATCGTATCGTTTTGAAACCATTGTGATAAAAAGAGGATTTGCTCCTATGGGGCAAATGCTCAATTTATCTCAATGGTTTCTAAATGTGACTTTTACAGAGGCGCAACAATGCGTCACTAGAAGGGAATGGGTTAAACATTTTTAAGAGCAGTTCCGTTCCTTCATTTATCCATCAAAAAATATGTAGTAAACACATTTCAGAATCGTCTCGAATGACGATTTAGTATTAAGTATCATCTTTATCTCTGGGTTGGCTTTTTATGCAATCATTGCTACACCGATCAGTCTGGCTATAATACATGTACCGTCAATACTATTTTAAACTATATTGTATAAAGCGAAGAGCTCGTGAAGTTTTGTTACGGCGGCAAATACAAAACGGACTGAGCTCCTGCTAGTAAATTTAATGAAAATTTAATTTAATAAAAGCGTTTAACCCTTTCGGCGCCGAATTTCTAATTGTCGTCTGCAATCCAATTGTTGTTAAATGAATCGGTACAATAATGAAATGAGATAAATAAATGAAGATTTTAAAGGAATAAACCACAGATATAGAAATAGAGAATGAGACAAAAAGTGAAGTCCCTGATCAGACGCACTATGTGTCGTGGTGCATCTATGCGACATTGGCGGTGAAAGGGTTAAGCCTCGTTTTCTAAGTGTACTTGTCCAAATATGTGTTATCAACCAATCCTAGTTTCAGTTCTGCAAGAATAATTTTGCCAATGTGAACTTTGAGAAATAATTTCAGAAGCAACTACTGTGGAACCGCGATATAAAGAATTTTAAGGGACCGTACAAATTACTTCGAGTTAGAATCAGCCTACATTGTATTTCTAAACTGGACTCTTTCTTGACGTGCCTGCTTTATGCACATCAAAAGTAATGCTGAAAGCTGTTCCTATAAGAGCTTTCAGCATTACTTTCGATCTGCATCAAGCTGTCATATGTCTTTATATATGTGCAGTGGTGAATTTTAGAGCAATTCTGTATTACACATTTTGGAAGGGGCGAATTTTTATTCGAATATATCGAACTTCGAGTTATTCGAGTTATCGAGGTTCAACTGTATTACAGGCCCCTGATTATAGAACTTTGTCAGGAGCCCTCTGATCTGTGTCTACACTGCTTGTATATGTCGCTTTTTAGGGGCATTCGGTATAAATGGGTTATTAAAGTTCGTATCCTGACAAAAAAATCTTAAAATATATAGCTCTGAATTATGCTACCATGGCAACAGTTGCATTCTTTATTCAGGCTTCTAATAAAATTTCCTACCAGGAATCTGTTTTTGGTTTATTTGGAAACTGTCTATAATAAAAACTAGACTTTTAAAAAAATATGACAGAATGGAAGAAACTGTTTTGCAATATCAGACCACCTTTAACATTTAAAATGCTGTAAAGGTCTTCTTATTCTAATTCAGTTTTCGAAGAAGCAAATTGTTTCCCAACTGTTTTCAAAGACATAATCCGGGTGAAATAATATGGGTTCTGATCAGACACCAATTCTCATCTGGATCCAAATTGTTTGCAAATGTAACCATGGACTCAGCACTATCATAATAACGCTTCGTCAGATCACAGCGGCTTGAATTGCATTTTGCTATGGATTCAGATCAGGTGACGAGTAAATCGACGTTTCATCAAGATTCGAGCTGTTTCACATTCGGTCAGTAGTTTCTCAAATATTTGTTCCAGTCTTAAGTAGTCACACTTTGCACCAGGTCAACACTCGAGCAGATACTGCTTTTTGACAGAGGAATAAAGCAGAGATTCGTACCTTAAAACATTTTCAAGAATAACTTTTTTATTTCTCCACCAAACCTTATGTTGTGACCATTTTTTAGAATCGTCTCTTCGAGAAGATTCTAAAATGTGGTCACAACATAGGGTTTGGTGGAGAAATGACGATTTTAGCATTTTAGCACACACCATTATCTGTTGGTCTGACTAAGGGTTTAATGTTCAGAAGATGAAACCATGGCTTACGTGATTTACTTTCAAGAAAGTAAAGACTTTCCGGTTTAATGCATTTTCGCATTCTTCTTACTTAAAGTTAATCCCCATGGGTAGAATGAATTTCAATATTTTCTTGAAATTCTGTCTACACAATGTGGCTTTTACAACTGACACACTTCGAAGCAAAATTTGGTTTCATAAAATGTTATACAAAGTTACCTAAATACATGAAGGTGATTTAATATTTTCCTTCATATAAACGTGTTTTCGCGAATATGCAAACAGAGTAGACCCAGATCAGACGGCTCCTATAGGAGCCATCTGATCAGGGTCTGCTCAGTTTGCTAATTGAATTTGAATTATCTCTTTCTTTACTTTCTAAAATAGGTGCAATTTTCCACCTTCCATATTTTGTTATAACTATTATGTCCATGCGTGTTCAGTAGGTATCGAACTTTGGACTAAAACTAGAACAGGGAAATGGTTAAGATGATTTCGCAATACACTTATCCCCCTTTATTTAATAGAGACGAATTCTGACACCATTTGCAAACATTGTAGACTCTGATCAGACCCTGCTCTGTTTGCTTATAGTATGTTTTGTTTTCTTTCAATTCTGTACTATTTTCATAGATATGCATTCACATGGCACTGGAAGGTTTTCAGGATATTGTTTGGTTATTTCTTTTTTGGCAATTTTCAGATGGACGTGAAAATTTCAGATGGTTCGTTGGCAGATAAATACAACGTAGTTTAAAACTCTTATCTATATTTTTGAGTTTAGAAAAAGGGGTAAGGCTTTTGACAAACGAAAGGCTCATATATAATGACAATGAATTATAATGCGTTGATCAGTTTGATTATACTGATACAGTCTTTAACCCTTTACCCAATAGCCTGTTTCTAGTTTTGAAGACATATGACCACTTAAAGCAGGTTGAAAGTAAAGCAGAATGCGCCTTAAGGCGCATTCTGCTTTACTTTCAGCCTGCTTTAAGCTACCACCTACTAGGATATAGAAAATATTTATTATGCAATATGTTCATGACTGTATGAATTTGAACTATTTTCTTCAGCGGAGGAATAAATCAAACACGCTAAAAGCCGCTTCTATCAGGTAAAGGGTTAATTTTACTGGAACATTCGTTCGCAAACAAAACCACTGGGTGGAAAAAACTCTTAGGGCATTAAGCACGCTGTTCCATATTAGAAGATGCCTCAGGAATATGGGCTTATAAAAATCAAACGAAATGGGCTTATAAAAAACAAACGAAATTAGCTTATAAAAATCAAACGAAACTAGAGGTTTTTGTGACAAAAACGGATGTCTCCCCTCTAATAAAAACAATATGTAAAGGGAAATCACTAAAAATGTTATGGACTTGATGATTGATACTTCCCCTCATTATGCGCTTTCCACACCACATTTTTCAAAAAGAAAATGATAACAGCTAATAACTCTAAAAATATTGACACCAGAGTTATGGCCCTTGTGCACGACATTTACTTTCATCATGCCCTTTCCATAAATGAATGTCATTCCAATAGCATCAGTCGTTATTGATCGGACAAAAAATGTAACAAAGGGCAATAACTCCAAAAGTATTGAAGCCAGAGTTATGGCCCTTGTTCATGACACTTTCTCTCATCATGCTCTTTCCATGTATGAAGTTTCAATACAATGGCAAGAGCCATGTAGGAGTTATCATCCGGACAAGAAAGCGTTAAACAAATGTACAAGGGGCAATAACTCTCAATTTATTGAATCCAGAGTTAAGGACCTTATGCATGACACTCTCTTATCATGATCTTTCTATGTATGAAGTTTCAATCCAATGGCATGTGCCATATAGGAGTTATCATCCTGACAAAAAATTGTGATTTTTTAACAAAGGGCAATAACTCCAATATTAGTGAAACAAGAGTTATGGACCTTAAGCATGACACTTTCTCTTATCATGATCTTTCCACGTATGAAGTTTCAATCCAATGGCATGAGCCATATAGGAGTTATTGTCCGGACAAAACATTATGAAAAAAACATTACAATGGCAATAACTCCATTATTAGTGAAGCCAGAGTTATGGACCTTGTGTATGACACTTCCTCTTGTCATGATCTTTCCATATATATGAAGTTTCAATTCAATGGCATGAGCCATATAGGAGTTATCGTCCGGACAAAAAATTGTGATTTTTTTACAAGGGCAATAACTCCATTATTAGTGAAACCAGAGTTATGGACCTTGTGTATGACACTCCCTCTCGTCATGATCTTTCCATATATGAAGTTTCAATCCAATGGCATGAACCATATAGGAGTTATCGTCCGGACAAAAAAGTGTTATTTTTTTTACAAGGGGCAATAACTCCTATATTAGTGAAGCCAGAGTTATGGACCTTGTGCATGACACTTCCTCTCATTATGCTCTTTCCATATATGAAGTTTCAATCAACTGGCATCAGGCATATTGAAGTTATCGTCCGGACAAAAAGTGTGACGGACAGACGGACGGACGGACGGACGGACAGACAGACAGCGGACAGACAACTCTCACGAAAACAATATGTCTCCCCCATATACATATGGGGGGGGGGGAGACATAATCAAAACAAATCCACTTAAAAGTTTGTAAATCAGTCCTAACTGTGAGAACAATCACATCTACGATGGGCGTGTATGGCGAGATGGACCTTTGCCCCTTGTCATGTTATGTACACTATTTAAAATATTGATATAAATCGTTGAACACAGACATAATTAATAATGCATACACAGTGTTTAGAAAATTGCAAATCTGGATATAAAACCTGTTGTTATAATTAATGTGTAAGCTATAAATGCATAATACAAAAATGATTTTGCTGTTATTCAGGACCAGCTAAATGTTGAAGGCATTTCCATTCTGCGACTGTTCAACAGCATTTGCTTATATGTAACAAATGTACTATTTATTACAATGTTTTCAAAACATTACTTTTACAGAGGCGTCAAAAGGCATCTATAGATATGCAGGAATGAGTTAACCCTTTCCTCCATAGGCTATTTTAGATCCATCCACTTTGAATAAATCTACCGAAAAGTAGCATTAGAGAAAAGGACATCTTTTGAATTTTGTAGTTTGAAACCATTGTGATAAAAAGAGCATTTGCTCCTATAGGAGCAAATGCTTTTTTCTTATCACAATGGTTTGATAAAGTGACTTTTACAGAGGCGTTGAAAGGCGTAGTTATGGAGGAAAGGGTTAAGACTCCTATGTTTAGACATTCCATGTTGACTGAAAACAAGATTTTCTGCAGTCTTACAAAGTATCTAATACAGAGAGAAGTCGTACACATACGGGATTTGAGGCTTCGCCAGCGGACAAATAGCATCACAAAACCTTGTCTATTAACCCGTAACCTGTTGTAAGAATCTACGTATTCAAACACAGTTCAACTGCACGTTTTACTTACTCTTGATACGTTATACACTATGAGAGACTAGTGACCGTATTTGCAAACAACTTGGATCCTGATGAGACGCCGAATTACTCGGCGTCTCATCTGGATCCAAGCTGTTTGCAAATACAAAGGGTTAAACTTATCCTACAGTAAGAAATCATGCCTTAAAGCGCTATTCACATGCGAAAGTGTACTTACTATCAACTTAAACTGTTAATAAAGTACTGACCGGGTGTCAAACGGACATGGATCCGGATCAGATCTGGATCAATGCCGTTTGCTATTCGAAATTTGTCACGACTTACAGGTTGAAGGTTGAGAGACTTTTGGAACACATAGAAATAATTAATCCCGTCACATATTTTGTCTGGGTATTGTTCTCGACAGTGTGTTGTCTAAATGACTTCCTCTCTGTAACATTGATGGTGACAATTTTTATACCAGACTATGCTGACGACAAGTCCATTATACTCGTTTGTTTTTTAAGTAATGGTATTATTTTCCAAAAGTGGTAGTCCTTACAATAAATGCATATTTTTAATTACATCATAAAAAATGGTAATTGTTATTATGAAGACCGTCAATTTGAACATACAATGTATATCGAAAAATGCCACTGTGATACAAAATAAACCGTATTTTATCGATACTTTTTGTGTCACCTGCCGAGAGGCAGTGTGTCAGTTAGGGATCACTTTTCCATCATCCGTCTGTCTGTCTGTCTGTCTGTCTGTCCGTCCGTTGTCTGTCTGTCTATCCGTCACACTTTCCTTTTTTGGCCTTCATTTCTAAACTAATCGTTATAGAGCTTTCAAATTTCACATATGTCTTCATTATATAGATCTATAGTTTATAGTTTAAACATATTTTATTTCCATATTAGAGGAAATTGGGTCGGGTCACAAGTTCTTACAACATTAGATTTGACCCTCCCCATACAAAGCATTCATATATACATGTAATGGCAAACAAAATATGAAACTTAATACAATGTTTGTGAAAGATATAGAGTGAGAGAGATAGTGGATGAGAGAGAGAGAGAGAGAGAGAGATAGAGAGAGAGAGAGAGAGAGAGAGAGAGAGAGAGAGAGAGAGAGAGAGAGAGAGAGAGAAGGAGCCATGTGGCTACAGATATCCTAACTATAGTAGTACGATCAGAGGACACTTAGACATCTTAGCATAAGAACATACCGTTATAAGTAAGACGTCTTAGCATAATCTTAGAAAAAGTATAATATTAAACTAAGAGTTAGTACATCGATAGTTGCACAATACGTGAGGCTAAAACCTCCGTGATTGCTTTATATAACAATGCACGGCAGCAAATATGATTTTATTGTCTTCATCATTTAGAATTTGCTTGTCAAACAGAAGCATTTCGGTATTTAGAGGATGGTACCTTTGTGTTGTACGAAATAGGTTAAGTCTCTGATTTTGAAAAGACTACATTGAAAAAAGTAATGTTCGGCATTTTCAATTTCATGTGAACATTCGCATAAAGGATTTTGATTAAGGTGGTTTTTAAAAAGATCACCATTCAGATTGCTACAGTTTTTCCTAATTCTGGCGTGTATAGCTGACAAATACCTATCTCCAAAATAGTAGTAAGATGGAACGTTATAATTGCTAAAATTGTTCCGCAATGAGTTTTTAAATGAGCTTAATGTATATAGATCTGATTCTACTTTTTTTTTCAAAGCTAACAAATTCCCTTTAAAATTTTAATTTATGAAAATCAGCTAATAAATAGTCACAATGTCATTATTTCTTACATGACTAATGAATATATAAAGACATAATACTCACAGTTGGCAAAAAATGTGTTTCGTCTGAACGGTTCGCGTTAGGACCTGTTGGTATTTAATATGCTGTCAGTTGTTGAGTGCGTACTGGCTCGTATAAAACTTCTAGGTCCATGCTTATAAAACTTTTAGCTGAGTCTGAGAACGTTCTCAAGCATTTGATTGGTCAGATTTGAGCCTTTGGCTCAAATCTGACCAATCAAAAGCTTGAGAACTCAAATCTGACCAATCAAAAGCTTGAGAACAAAACTCAGACTCAACTAAAAGCTTTATAAGCATGGACCCAAATCTTTAGCCCGATTGGCAAGATTTCATCGATAAAATATATCATTTAATTAAGTCTTTGTCTCACGAATATTCAAGTAAGACAAAATGACATAGACATATGTGAATACAGAATTAGCTTGCCTTGACTTAAACGCAGGTGCCAGGCGCGTGACAATTTCATAAATACTACAGACAAACATCTTCAAAAATATTTAGACATCATACTTTGGCAGAAAAAAAGTTTTGAAAATTTGTGTTTCGTATACTATAAAACATAGTACTATATCAAATTATGATGTCTAAACGTATTTGAAGATATTCATCAGTTGTATTTATGAAATGGTCACGCGCCTGGCACATGTGGATTCCTGCAGAATCGGATCTATATAATGCAATATGCAAACAGAGCCTGATCAGATGGATCTTAGATGAACTGTCAAATATTGGTCTACTATGCCTGTTAAATACACCCGTGGTCGTCTCTATGGGGTAAACGTTTATGTCTTTCGGGTCACGTTCTCTTCTCTTTTCTTTTCAAATACAGTAAAACCTCTCTATGACGGCCACTAAATTACATCACGTATTTTGTGTTAAAGGCAGGTGGCTGCTTAAAGCAATGTGAAAGTAAAACAGAACGCTCCTATAGGAGCGTTCTGTTTTACTTTCACTTTGCTTTAAGCAGCCACCTGCCCTAAATACATATACCATCTAATTAACACAATTTAGTGGCCGTTATAGAGAGGTTTTACTGTACATAAACAGAAATTTCACACAATTTGGCTCCTAAAAAGACGCCGAATTACGCGGTATCTCATCTGAATCAAAAACAAATTGCACAGGTAGTCTCAAATTTGCCAGAAGCAGGCTAAATATTTATCATGGCTCGTCATGTCAATAATACAACATGATTCTACTGTTCATCAATGATTTAAACCCTGTTTGAACGAATAATGTTAGTTTTATTCGCCGCTTGAGGAGTACGGTCCAGTACAGTGAGTACACTCACTGTGAAAATTGTCCTACATGTATTAATGATCAAAAGTAGCACTGTTAAATATAGTGTTTCTGGTACAGTTAAGTCTCGCTAATGTAACCACATAATGTATTATATAGGAGGTGGTTGCTGAATGCAGGATAAAAGTAATGCAGAAAGCTCCTATTGGAATTTTCTGCATAACTTCTGCTCCTATTGGAACTTTCTGCATAACTTCTGTCCTGCGTTAAGCTTTCATCTGTTTTAAAAATCCAATGTTTTAAAACCCTGTTTCAACGAACTATGTTGTTTATTATCGTCGCATGAGGAGATCGGTCCAGTGCAGTGAGTACACTGTGGGTGAAAAATGTAATATCAGTGATCAAATTGACATTGCTTTAAATACATTGATTATGGTACAGTTAAATCTCGTTAATGCGACCATATAATGTAATAACATAATAACATAGGAGGTGATTGCTTAATGCAGGGCAAAAATAATGCAAAAAGCTCTCATTGGAGCTTTCTCCATAACTACTGTCCTGTATTAAGCTACCACCTGTTTTGAAAAGTCTGAATTACACTTCCTTTGAGTGGTCGTACATGTATTGGTCATTGAAAATCCTCTAGCGAATCATACCATTCATACTAATTGGTATATATTTTTAAATAATGAAGGACTTTTCCACTTTTGAGCAATAAGCATTTACATGTAACCCTTTCCCCATTGAATATTTATATAAGAAATAATGATATCGTGAGTATATATTAGCTGATTTTTTGTAATGACGTGTGTGCACAGAAGAACAATCAAGTAGAACCACCAACCTCATTTGGATTCATCTTGGTCCAAGCTATTCTACAATGGGTCAGTAATTTCTCAAACCTTTGTACAAATCAGAACAATATTAAATTGCAAAAACGGGAATTCAATCAGATAATTTGTTTCCATACGATTAGGGGTAACCAGAAAACATCTTAACCATTTTACTCCATAACCACGCGTTTTAACGCATCTTACTCCACAACAACACCTTTTAACGCAGTTTACACCATAACCACGCCTTTGAACGCATTTTCAAACATAGGAGGCCCAGCTTATAGGAGCCGTCTGATTAAGGTCTACTCAGTTTGCAAAGGCGTGAAAAAGCGTTTATATGAGGGAAAATATTAAAAGGTTGAAATACAATATGCGCAGCTTCTATGTGTGATGCTTACTATGCTCTATACTGTTTGTCTGATTTTGTGATGAAAATTAGATCTCCGTAAGAACGTGTCCGTACTGATAATTGATTGCATGTACAGTGTAGAATACATGACTTCTCTGTAGATTATAAGTTAGAGCGATGCCCAGGACACCCGCTGAATGCAAGAAATAAGTATACTGACATTTCGCTTTAATGAGAGAGAGAATAGGAAGAGACAGAGACAGACATACGCAGAGAAACAGAGACAGACAGAGAGACAGGGACAGCGAGAAAGACACACATACATAGACTTAGACAGAAAGAAAAGAAAGAGGGAGATGAGACAGAGAGGGAGACAGACAGATACAGAGACAGAGAGATAGAGACACGCCGAGAGAGAGATGCACAAAGACAGACAGACAGAGAGAGGGAGACAGGGAGAAAGACACACATACATAGACAGAGAGAAAAGAGAGAGGGGGAGAGAGAGTGAGAGATTTACACAGACATCATGTCACAGCTTGATACTGGTTAGAATAAAATATATGCCGTACTGATATTTCAAAAGATCTCATTTCGTTCTCAGCCTAACCCGAACTTGATGTTAATACAGTAAAACCTCTCTTAACCGGAATTCTAGTAGCTAAGAATTTAGACACTTTTATGCAGGTGGCTGCTTAATGCAGGGTGAAAGTCATGCAGAAAGCTCCTCTAGGAGCTTTCTGCATGACTTTCACCCTGCATTAAGCTGCCACCTGTCTCCAAGACATATATTCATACTAAATTTAACGGCCGGTTAAGAGAGGTTTTACTACATACGCATTTCTAAATACGCTTCTGACAGGTTGCCTAAGAAAGGGTTTAGCTTACTACGCATTTCTATATGCGCTTCTTACGTAAGAGCTCTGTCAAATGTAGTGCTATTCAAATTCGACTCTTGGCACAGCAACCCTTATAGTTTTAGCCAACCCTATTGCCAATATCCAAGACGAAGTTTTATAAATGTTACCAGGAACAATCCTAAAAGCAAATAAAACCAATTGTTATGAGATTTTCAGTATCCATTTATTTAAACGTTTTGATACTGACTGAATCAATACTGCGTGTCAAATGAATCCTGTTGAGCCAAACGTCAAGCAATACAACATGACGCAAACACGACTGTTTTCACTGATTAATGCTTAACCCTTTCCTTCATGCAAACGCCTTTTCACACGTGTGCAAACAGAGTAGGCGCATATCAGACGGCTCCTATAGGAGCCGTCTGATAAGGGTCTACTCGGTTTGCTAATGAAATTTGAAATATCTGTTTCTTTACTTTCTAAAATGGGTGCAATGTTCCACCTTCCGTAATTCATTATAAGAATTTTCTTCGTGAATATTCATTAGGTTTAAAATTTAGAACAGGAAAAGAGTTTAAATATTATATAATAAAATTAAACTTTAACCGTGGTGAAATATGATGCCTGTTCAAACGTTGATATGCTGCAAGCTTTACTTACTTCTGTTTTGTACAAGCTTAACCCATTCCCTCACATTGACGCCTTTTTGGCGCCTCTGTAAAACTCTCTTTCTGAAACCATTGTAATAAATAGAGCATTTGCTCCATAGGAGCAAATGCTCTATTTATTACAATGGTTTCAAAACAATACAATTCTAACACTTCCTTTTCTCTAGTAAATGCTCCTTTTCGGTAGATTTATTCAAAGAAGTAGGATCTAAAAATAACTTAGGGAATGGGTTAAATAGGAGCAATTGGCCGAGTGCCAAACAGCCTGGATCCCGATAAAACACGAATTACCCGGTATCTCATCTGGATCCAAATTGGAAAAATTAGATCTGATAATAGATAGAAATACATGTACATTTAACAATGGCCTTAGAATGAGACAGCCAGTCCTTATAATTCCTTGAAACAGACTCGAGAATGTAAAAAGTGTTGTTAAAATAAAAGATAATATGATTTTGTGTGGCATTATGATGAAATTAGTATTGCTTCTTTTCACAAAAAAATGTGTCAGTGTCGCTGAGAAAATCAATTATCGCGTCTGTTACAAGGCTTTCAGAAACCATGTTTTTCAAAATCGACTCTTGACAAAACACGCCTGGATTTTATCTAACATGTTGGACATATTCAAGACGAGGTTTTATAAATGTTATTAAGAATAATCCTAAAATCAAATAAAAGCTTTTATTATAAAATGTTCAATATCCATTTATTTAAATATTTTAATGCTGATTGAATCAAAAGTGTGTGGGCAAATGTATCGTGTTGAGCTAAACATCAAACAATACAATATGACACAAACACGACTGTTATTACTGATTAGTGCTCACGCTGTTATAGCAAATTTCTTCATTATTTTTGACCCGCAATAAGCTACCACATGCCTTACAAACCCGGCATAATCATACCTCTTTTTGGTGACTACTTAGCCCATTCCCTCATATTGACGACTTTTGACGGCTCTGTAAAAGTCACTTTGTGAAACCATTGTGATAAATAGAGCATTTGCTCCTATAGGAGCAAATGCTGTATTTATCACAATGGTTTCAAACTACAAAATTCTAAATGTTTCCTTTTCTCTAGTTAATGCTCCTTTTCGGTAGATTTATTTAAAGAGGTAGGATCTAAAAATAGCCTATGGGGAAAGGGTTAAGGCATGCTCTTTTGTATACCATTTTATGCTAAATGGATTCTATTATGAACTATTCCACTTTTGAAAAAAATCAGCAAGCAAATGGTTAAATAGTTCGCTGCCGGTGCCGCATCAGTGATTACCTGTGTTAAATACTTCGCTGCCAATGCCGCATCAGTGATTATCTGTGTTAAATATTTCGCTGACAGTGCAGCATCTGTGATTACCTATGTCAAATATTTCGCTGACAGTGCAGCATCTTTGATTACCTATGTCATAGTTGGCTGACAGTGCAGCATGGTTTAACTATGAATGTCGAATGAAACGAATTAAATATCATAAAACGAAAAGAGCTCATAATAAATACAAAACGGAAACCCTAAACAGTTATTAAAAGTTGTTAGTAAGGAATACAAAAGCACTCTCAGAAAGACAAATGTACAGTAAAAAACGACAAAGGTAGAACATCTAAGATCAATGAAAACAACTAATCCAAAGCAATTCTGGAACTCACTCAAAACAGGAAATCAGCAGCAAACAAATACTGCTACAATTGATGACTTTTATGATTGTTTCAAAAACCTTAACGAAATACCCAATTCGGATAGAGAGGACGAACATGATAGCGAAATTTATGGTAGCGATAGTGATTCTGAATTCAATAATGCCATTACAGAAATAAATGGTCCACTTACAGAATCAGAAATAATGGAAGTAATTAAAGCTCTGAAAAATAATAAAACTCCTGGTATACTGATCAAATTATTAATGAACAATTGAAAGAATCTATACATAGCATGATGCCTCTTTATGTAAAACTTTTCGACCATGGGATAATCCCATGAAACTGGTCTACTGGTGTAATAAAGCCTATTTATAAACAAAAGGGTGATCATGCGTTACCTGAAAACTACCGTCCAATATCCATTCTAAGTTGTTTTGAAAAGCTCTTCACTTGTATTATAAACAATAGATTAAATAAGTTCTCTGACGAAAATAATGTAATACACGACACACAATCAGGTTTCAGAAAACATCATTCAACGACTGACAATATCTTTATTCTAAACGGCTTGGTAAGCCTTATCCAGCAAGAAAAGAAGATAATATTTTGCTGTTTTGTCAACTTTAAGCAAACGTTTGATTCTGTATGGCGTATTGGACTATGGGAAAAACTAAAGAAATATAAAATCAATGGTAAATGTTTAACAATTATCAAAAGCCTTTACAAAGATATAAAATCAAAAATAGTAACAACAGAAGGTTCTTCGCACCTTTTCGATTGTGAAGTCGGTGTACGACAATGGGAAAATTTATCACCGTTTTTATTTAGTATTTTAAATGACATGGAAGACTACCTAGACGATAAAGTTAACGGTGTCAATGTTACCGACAGCGCATACACTTTCTTGAAATTGTTTATATTATTATACGCAGATGACACTGTTATTTCTAGTGAAGATAAAAATGACCTTCAAAATGCGTTAAATCACTTCGAAAATTATTGCGGTGATAACAAATAAAAAATTACTACAAATAAAACGAAAGTTATGGTTTTTGGTAGACACAGAACAGCACACGATACAGAGCTCTTAAGTGGTAATGATATTATAGAAATAGTTGATGAACATAAATATTTAGGAATGTATTTTTCAAAAACAGGATCGTTCGTAAAAACAAAGAGACATATTGCTGAACAGGCAAACAAGGCAATGTTTTCACTTTTAAAAAGTCTAAAACATTGTCTTTGCCATATGACATACAGATTGAATTGTTTGAAAACAAACTGTTAAACCCGTGCTGTTGCAATATGGGGATACTGAAATCTAGAAGCTATTGAAAGAGTACAACTAACATTATTTAAGTATATATTCAACTTAAAGAAGTCCACACCATCATATATGATATATGGTGAACTAGGTGTAACCCCACTGGAAGTTGATATTAAGCATAGAGTAGTGTCTTTTTGGGCACGAATCATAGAGGATATATATAATAACGCTCCGACAAGACTATCATAAAAAATGTATCAAGTGTTATATAACTTATATTTAGAAAACCCGAGAAAATACCCCCTGGATTAACAATCTAAGAACATACTATGTAATTATGGATATTCAGGTATTTGGTACACATAAGATTTCCTAAATAGCAGATGGCTGAAAAAGTCTTCACTTTGAAACTGAAAGACATATACAGTAAAACCTCGATTATCCGAACACTAAAATACGTATTATTATCGATCTTTAAGAAAGGTGGCAGCTTAATGCATGACTTTCATCATGCATTAAGCAGCCACCTGCCTAAAAGGGTCTTAATTCGTTTATAACGAAAATTCGAATAATCGAGGTTTTACTGTATATTCAGCAATGACATGCAGATATAAATAGATCGACCAATACAAACATGTATAGACACGTAAAACTATTTTCAAACGTAGTAAATGCATAGATTTGTTGCCTGCAAACCTATGTAAATAAATACATTCGTTTCATGACTAGACATCATAGACTTCCAGTTGAAACTGGGAGATGGCTGAACATACCACATAATGAAAGAAAATGTACAACATGTAATCAACTGGGAGACGAGTTCCACTATATTATTGAGTGTCCCATTTTCGCAAACCATAGGACCGACCTTCTTAAAAAATATCACTATTTACGGCCAAATTACATTAAATTTACTGAATTATTAACCACAAACAGCTACAAAACAATGAAACAATTGTCTATCTTCATTAGTAAGATAGTAGGGCACTTTAAAAGATAGAATATAGAAGAAATTAATACTATACAGTATATACTTACCTCCCTCCTATATGGCTGACAAGTCTGAATTTTACATGTCTATCCAGTGTACGTTTAACTTTCCTCTGTATAATCCAAGTGTCACGTCTATCGAATATTTTCACTTCTGATTTTGAGAATTTATTGACCACTGTACATGTATTTATATATCTGTATTATCCAAGTGTCGCGACCGTCAAATGTAAGCACTTATATTCAATTAATTACTAGACATCAAGTAAACCCTACCTGTCCACGGAATTCATTACCCGTTTATCGGAACTGGGAATTGGTATTATCCGTTCTACATCCGGATGAGACGTTAAGTCAATTAGCGTGTCATCTTGATCTATAACGGCTAATACTGACAATTAGCGTGTCATCTTGATCTATAACGGCTAATACTGACAATTAGCGTGTCATCTTGATCTATAACGGCTAATACTGACAATTAGCGTGTCATCTTGATCTATAACGGCTAATACTGACAATTAGCGTGTCATCTTGATCTATAACGGCTAATACTGACAATTAGCGTGTCATCTTGATCTATAACGGCTAATACTGACAATTAGCGTGTCATCTTGATCTATAACGGCTAATACTGACAATTAGCGTGTCATCTTGATCTATAACGGCTAATACTGACAATTAGCGTGTCATCTTGATCTATAACGGCTAATACTGACAATTAGCGTGTCATCTTGATCTATAACGGCTAATACTGTCAATTAGCGTGTCATCTTGATCTATAACGGCTAATACTGACAATTAGCGTGTCATCTTGATCTATAACGGCTAATACTGATAATTAGCGTGTCATCTTGATCTATAACGGCTAATACTGACAATTAGCGTGTCATCTTGATCTATAACGGCTAATACTGACGCTAGGATGTTGCTGGAAGTGCTGGATTATCCAATGGGGTAAAATGTCACAAGTGCTTCCTTTGTATAATAGTTGTCTTTTGGACCATCCTTTTATGCTCGGTATGTGAGTCCTTTTTCTGTACGATTCTGTCTATTTGCAGTACTTGTTGAGTGAGCCAGTATATTGCGTTCATTGAATACATGTACCTTCAAGCGGTCTCCAAATTTCGTTTCTCTAGAGGGACTGAGCGTGTACTAATACAACTGGGGTACCTAAATTGCATTTATAGAAACAAATGCGTTTATAGGAAAGCGTATTTAATACGCTACAATGCAAGATCCCACTTTAAAGAAACATCAGCGTTTAGTCTAGATAAAATATATTGTTTGCTTCATTATACTGAATGGTTGGGTGTTCCCGGGGATCATTCTGAAATGTTGTATACTTCTGGGTATGTGATTGTGAATGCTGTCCACATAAGTGGGCCGTATAAGCATCGATAGCAAAAACTCTGAAAGTTTGAAAGAGTATTTGGATATTGCAGAAACTGTTCGGGCAGATCTATATAGATTCATAAGCAATCGGACCAGACAACTCCAATAAAAATCTCTGGCCGAGATCAACCACCTCTTTCGCATCACAAGGCGTATCTATGGAGCAAAGGTTAAATAATACGCCATAATATCACACTGATTAGTAGTAGTAGATCTGTATTACCTCCATTCGTGGAGAGCTACATATACATATATAAGACAATCACAAACACATGGAAAAAGCAAAACTGAACGACAAGACATAATATACAGGACGACAGAACAAGTTTACAATATACAATACGAAAAACATGTTCATGACAGATCGATACGCAATTAAATGTAACACAGTAATATCAGCAGATCCAGTGAACGATAACCATCGACTATTTTGAAGGGATGAAGTATAGCATACGATACTCCTGGCATTAAGAAAGATGCAAATAATGACAATTATTACAACAATTATACAACAATTATCATCAATATCATCATCAGTATTGTCATCAGCATTATCACCATCCATGCCAGTACAATTATCACAACTGACAACGAAGGCTATGTCATAATGGATCTTACCGAAACGAAATGCAAGAAACATCAATACTACATAGACATTCGGAGGAAGGGGGTGGATGTTAAAAATAACAAGTTCAGTTTCGTGAATCTTGCCGAAACGAAATACAAGACCCATTGATGTCCAATAAAGGTTGGTAATAAATTGACTGTTCACAAACTAAAAAAGGAATATAAACCTTATCGCAATGGCATTGCGTGTAATAACTTTAGACAACCAATGGACATCTTGCTGTTTGAGAGAAAACTGCCGCTAAAGACTTCAGATGATTGCAGCTGGACTTCAGATGATTGCAATATGTATAGCCTATATCTATCTATACCCATGAGTCCTATAAGTTTCCTGTAGAGACTAATACACAGGTGTTCATTGGCCGTACATTGAACTAGTTTGTGTATAACAACATTCTCAACTGAGGTAGAGCATAGATTGCAACATTCGACGATTTTGACCATATGTGTTTTGCAAATATGTACATAGCACTGAAACAGAGCGGCTGACTATATGGGTTAAGGCGAGCATAACGCCAAATATAAACGCGTCCCATATCTGAAAATATATAAGATTGGCAGTCCACACTCTGACTGATATGATACATCATTGTTTGCATATTTAGGAAGTTTCTGAATATATTTTAAGCAAAATGAATGGGTTTTGTTTAACTCCTTTATATTGGTTGGAGAAAGAGAATTCCATAGTTCACATCCATACAAGGATTTCGGTGTAACGACTGACTGGTATATTTTAACAAGTGTAAGAGGATAAAGAGCACTAGAGCTTAACAATTTAATACGCTGCAACCCTGTTCCTTTATTCTCTATTAATGTAATCATTATTTCTGTAGAACATCAGTGGTTAATCTAGATAGAATATATCATCTGTTTAATCTAGATAGAATATATCATCTGTTTAATCTAGATAAAATATATCTGTTTGTTTATACTGTATGATTGTGTGTTCCCGGTGACCATGTTGAAATGATGTATGATGTTGTATATCTGTTTGTTTATACTGTATGATTGTGTGTTCCCGGTGACCATGTTGAAATGATGTATGTTTTTGTGTATGTGATTGTAGATGCTGTCCACAGAAGTGGACCTTATACGAATTGATAATAAAAGTTTTGAAAGTTTTGATTACCTATGTTAAATATTTCGCTGACTGTACCGCATCTTTGATTACCTATGTTAAATAATTTGGCTAATTATACCGCATCTGTGATTACCTGTTAAATATTTCACTTACATTGCAGCATCTCTGATTACCTATGTTGAATATTTCGCTGACAGTGCAGCATCTTTGATTACCTATGTTAATGTAATGGACTGAGTAAGGCTAAGACTGCGGATACAAACTTTGTCTCCTTGCTAACAGGGTATGATATTATTGTCTTATCGGAATCTAGGACATGTAAAACTAGTAGAATAGACTTAAAGGGTTACCATTGCTTTAATTTGTACAGGAGTATAGGCATAGACACGCAAAGCGTAATAGTGGCGGGATAGTAGTCTATATTAGGCTGGGTCCTAGTAGTGGTTACCGTAGCATCCCCCCCTAGACTTTTTTTCATGGGTACCAAATTGTTCGTTGGGGTCCTCAGAACACATTTTGAGCATGCCCCCAAAAATAAGTTTGTCCCAGCTATGTTTCATTTAACGGTTTCCATGGTAACCCGAGGTAATTTTCGAAACTACCTTGGTTCAGAAAATGTGCCATAACTTTGTTTTTAGAAGCAATAGAAGGACAAAACAAGTACCAAAGTAAAGCAGAGACATATAGCTTGAATATGATATATGATTTTATTAATATTCATAAATGCATTCTTATGAATATTAATGAGGAAGTAAAAAATGTGATTTTTTTAGAAAAAAGGAGTTTGTTGTTTAGTCTGAGAGGCTTATTAATGCACAGAAATTATTGAATTTAGGTTTAAGTTGTTCGTTGGAGTCCTCAGAACACAATTTGAGTATTTCCCCAAATAATTTTGTCCCATCTATGTTTTATTAAACGGTTTCCATGGTAACCCGAGGTAAATTCCGAAACATCCTTGGTTCAGAAAATGCGTAATAACTTTGCTTTTAGAGGTAATAGAAGGACAAAACAAGTACCAAAGTAAAGCAGAGACATATAGCTTGAATATGGTATATGATTTAATTAATATTCATAAATGCATTCTTATGAATATTCATGAGAATGTAAAAAAATGCGTTTTTTAGAAAAAGGAGCTTGTTGTTTAGTCTGATAGGCTTATTAATGCACACAAATTATTGAATTCATGTTTAAATTGCTTGTTTGGGTCATCAGAACACATTTTGAGCATTCCCCCAAAGTAATTTTGTCCCATCTATGTTTTATTGAACGGTTTCCATGGTAACGCGAGGAGGTAAATTTCGAAACATCATTGGTTCAGAAAATGCATAATAACTTTGCTTTTAGAGGCAATAGAAGGACAAAACAAAAACCAAAGTAAAGCAGAGACATATATCTTGATTATGATATATAATTTTTATAATATTCATATATGATTGCTTATGAATATTAATGAGGAAGTATAAAAATCCGCTTTTTTAGAAAAATGAGTTTTTTGTTTAGTCTTAGAGGCCTATTAATGCACAAAAAGTATTGAATTCAGGTTTAAATTGTTCGTTGGGGTCCGCAGAACACCACTTGAGCATTCCCCAAAATAATTGTGTCCAAGCTATGTTTTTAACGGTTTCCATGGTAACCCGAGGTAAATTTCGAAACATCCATGGTTAAACAAATGCGTCGTAACTTTGCTTTTAGAGGCGAAAGAAGGACAAAACAAGAACCTGAATAAAGCAAAGACATATAACTTGAATATGATATGTAATTTAACTAATTTTCATAAATGTATTCTTATGAATATTAATGAGGAAGTAAAACAATCCGATTTTTGTTTAGAAAAAGGAGTTTATTGTTTAGTCTGAGATACCTATTAATAAACAAGAGTTATTGTGTTCATGTTTGAATGTTTTCATGTGAAGGAAAATAAACCATCTTTGTTTCAGGTAATATTTAGATAGAGAGAGAGAGAGAGAGAGAGAGAGAGAGAGAGAGAGAGAGAGAGAGAGAGAGAGAGAGGGGGGCCTAATGCCCGCCCCTGGGGCTGTCAGAATCAAGTGAGGGGATCTGATAAAACATCCCAGGTCGATTTTCATTTGTAACCGGAGGCCTAAGAGATACCCAGGGAACCCTTGTCCGTAAGAGTTTAGCGGACATGATCCCCCCAGTTGCCGGGCTGGCACAAAACTCTTCGTCCAGGTCAGGCAAACGGGAAAGAAGTCCCGTGGAAGGAGAAAGAGACTCCCTAGACTTAATAAGGTTAGGGAGGTCCACTTTTTCAACTGACACTAGCACGGAAGATGATAGAGGACCCCTGTGAATAGGATTCGGGGTCTAGGGCAGACAGAGGGTGCGATGATTCTAAAACAATCTTCACACGCATTCTCAATAGAAAATATTGATGTTCAGAATCATCTATAGAAAAAGAGGACCAAGTCCCGTCTAAATCTGAGTGAGAGGCTTCCACAAAGTCTGATTCCCTTAAAAAATAGGACCATCCCTAGGAGCCATAATGGACAAAGTGTCTTCCTGCTCTCCCTCAGAATCCGCCCTGGTGAACGCCATGGATGGCAGCACCCGGGAAGAGTGGGACCCGCCACAGACATAGAAGTGTGGACTGTGGGTTCATGTGAGAGCTATTCTCCCTCTAGGTGAAGCTTGCTGGTTCCCAGAATGAGTGTCGGCTATCGAGAGCGACCAACCGGCGAATCTGAGGAGGCAGAGCGATGTCTTCGCATAGAAGAGTAATGGTAAGACCTCGCTCTGAGATGAGACCGGTGCGGGTGCCGGTTCCCATTAGAAGAATACGAAGGTTTTTACGCCTCCTACGGGGTGGGTGGGATGGGGGCTGGGGAGTCCGAGGTGTACTCAGAAGATGAAGAGTAACTGCAGGGTCTAGACGACCAAGAACGTCTAGACTTAGCCGGAGCAGCTTCCTGTTGACTTTCACCACTGTAATGCGGTGTAGAGACAGAATGCCCTGTAGAAAAGATTGGACTGGTAGATTTACCGGTCCACTTCGGTATCCTGGTCCAAAGGACCAGACCGGGCCACCGGAGGACCGTTGGAGAACACACTTAGGATACCGGGCCAAAGAATACACATTGACATCTTTAGGCGGGGACTCGGTAGACCGGTCTGCTGGTGACGTCATGAAACGGAAGAACTAACGCCAGGACACCGGGGACCGGTGACGGATAACTGGGCCTAGATTCAGTGGGACCAGGCAAAACTCTTCACACAACAAGCGGACCGGGAGACCTGGCAACAATAGTACCTGGGACCAGAACAAAGGGTACCATTCAAGTGGTAAACGGGGAACCCGCGCCCGGGCCAGCAGTTGGGTGCCGATCTGCAACTAACAACTGGGGAATCGACTGCACCACAGGGGCTGTTGACGAAAGAGATTTTAAAGAAGAAGCAGGCTTCTTCTGAGCTTTAGAGGACAATGATTTGTCTGTTACGAGGTAGTCGCGTACCAAAGAGAAGAATACTTCTGCCGTCGGGCAGCAAGCTCCCACGTCTCCCCTGTCCAGAGGGATGAAACTGGACAGGGAGCTGACGCGGAGCATCCGCAGCAGGCCAGACACACTTAATGAGTTGTCCAGTCTGTCGCGAAATGCTCGCAAGAAGCATTGCGTTGCTCTGGCACGCCGTGGTAAATAATCAAGCAAATGCACAAGACATCGCGAGTAAGTTAGAAGTCACGCAAGGCTAATATGGGTAAACATAGCTAATGATTACAGTCGAGATGCTATATATTTTCTATTGCATTGCAAAACACCCATAACAGTAATATTCTTCATAAAACATGCATGAGGCTCAATTCCTCTACTGTAATTTCTTACAAGAAATGTGTTGTTCACATACATGTATATTGCAATATAATAGAAAAACTTACTTTCCTACAACAGTTTACATTCTCATTAATATTCATGGTTTTGAAATAATATTCATTATCTACATATTTATATACATAAACATCAATATCGCTGTTTCAGTCAGTATCAAGCTCTATACTGGTTAACTAAAATAATCTTAGATAAAAAGAACAGCTCATTCAAGTGTGTTTATTTTACATCTCAATAATATTCATAAATATGCATTAATATTCAAGAACCCAAAGTAATGACCCTCTGCTCTTGTCAATTTTTGTTCAATATCTGGTATTTTACGTAAAATAAATAATAGAAAAGATAGTACACTCGAAACAATGCTAAATATAGGGCTTATGTTAAATTTCTTATTCATTTACGCACGTTATATGCAAATTAGCTTAAATATACATGTTTTAGAAATATTACATGAACCAAAGATGTTTTCTTTTATTTGTATGTTGATATTAAAACATTTAAATCTGAATTCAATAACTATTTGTATATCATTAGGCCTCTCAGACTAAAAACAAACTCGTCAAACTAAACACGCATTTTTTACTTCCCCATTTATATTCATAAGAATGCATTATAAGAATGCATTATATGTATTAATAGAATTAAATATCGCATTCAAGCTATATGTCTCTACTTTACGTTGGCTCTTGTTTTGTCCTTCTATTGTCTCTAAAAGCAAAGTTATGAAGCATTTTCTTAATCAAGATAGTTTCGAAATTTATCTCGGGTTACCACGGAAACCATTTAATAAAACATAGCTGGGGCACAATTATTTTGGGGGAATGCTCAAAAAGTGTTCTGATGACCCCAACGAACAATTTAAACCTGAATTCAATAATTTTTTGTGAATAAATATGCCTCTAAGACTAAACAAAAAACTCATTTTTCTTAAAAAAGCGGATTTTTATACTTCCTCATTAATATTCATAAGCAATCATATATGAATATTATAAAAATTATATATCATAATCAAGATATATGTCTCTGCTTTACTTTGGAATTTGTTTTGTCCTTCTATTGCCTCTAAAAGCAAAGTTATTATGCATTTTCTGAACCAATGATGTTTCGATATTTACCTCCTCGCGTTACCATGGAAACCGTTCAATAAAACATAGATGGGACAAAATTACTTTGGGGGAATGCTCAAAATGTGTTCTGATGACCCAAGCAAACAATTTAAACATGAATTCAATAATTTGTGTGCATTAATAAGCCTATCAGACTAAATAACAAGCTCCTTTTTTCTAAAAAACGCATTTTTTACATTCTCATGAATATTCATAAGAATGCATTTATAAATATTAATTAAATTATATATCATATTCAAGCTATATGTCTCTGCTTTACTTTGGTACTTGTTTTGTCCTTCTATTACCTCTAAAAGCAAAGTTATTACGCATTTTCTGAACCAAGGATGTTTCGAAATTTACCTCGGGTTACCATGGAAACCGTTTAATAAAACATAGATGGGACAAAATTATTTGGGGAAATACTCAAATTGTGTTCTGAGGACTCCAACGAACAACTTAAACCTAAATTCAATAATTTCTGTGCATTAATAAGCCTCTCAGACTAAACAACAAACTCCTTTTTTCCTAAAAAAATCACATTTTTTACTTCCTCATTAATATTCATAAGAATGCATTTATGAATATTAATAAAATCATATATCATATTCAAGCTATATGTCTCTGCTTTACTTTGGTACTTGTTTTGTCCTCCTATTGCTTCTTAAAACAAAGTTATGGCGCATTTTCTGAACCAAGGTAGTTTCGAAAATTACCTCGGGTTACCATGGAAACCGTTAAATAAAACATAGCTGGGACAAACTTATTTTTGGGGGCATGCTCAAAATGTGTTCTGAGGACCCCAACGAACAATTTGGTACCCATGAAAAAAAGTCTAGGGGGGGATGCTACGGTAACCACTACTAGGACCCAGCCTATATAAGACATAGTCTAAAAGAAGGTATATCATTAGTCAAAAACACACACGATACAATCGTTTGCTTTAAATTAGATAAACACTTTTTCAAAAACGATGAAGATATATTTTTAGCGGCAGTGTACATGTGGTGTGAGTCTTCGCCTATAGCAAACTTATTTGACATTGATCTTTTTAATATATTACAAAGTGATATAGAGCATTATGAATATAAGGGTAGAGTATTAGTGGCAGGTGATTTCAATGCAAGAACATCCTGTAAACAAGATTGTATAATATGTGACGCGAATGTACCCGGTATTGATCCAGACGGATATCTGCTTGATAATCCATTACCAAGATATTCTATGGACAAGGGAAATAACTCACACGGAAACAGACTTATTGACCTATGTAAAGGGAATTCACTTCGAATTGTAAATGGCAGATTGGGACCCGATTTTGGAGTTGGCAAATTTACATATTTCAATATTAATGGATCCAGTGTAATTGACTATTTAATAACAAATGAACGAAATTTCAAACTGGTTGGAAATTTTGCAGTGGAGCCATTTAATGAGTTTAGCGATCACGCACCATTGTCATTTAATATTGCTTGTAATACACGTATATATGATGAACATTGCTATGTAAATGAGTATTTAAAATGGAATGATGAGGAAAAGAATACTTTTCGATCCGGTTTGATTGACAGACTAGCGGATTTTAACAATATTTTATATAACGAGGATAGGGAGGCAAACAGTGTAGACTATATTGTAGATTCTTTTACAAACATAGTTAGGGAAGTTGCGGACACACTTTTTGTGAAACATGTGGAAATGTACCCTCAGTTTGAAACTCACAGCATAAATGATTCAAATAAATGGTTTGACCAAGAGTGTCGTGAAGCTAAAAGACTTTATAAAAACGCTTTGTACACTTTTAATAGTACTCAATGTGAAACGGACAGAATAGAGCTTTGTCATCTAAAAACGGTATATAAGGCAACTATAAATAAAAAACGCAGGGCTTTTGAATTCAAGCGTTGTAGGGATTTTGAGAAACTGAAACACACCCAGCCGAAAGAATTTTGGAAATACTTTAAAAGCAAAAAGACAAAAGAAAATATAGATGTACCACTTGAAGACTTTAAAACTTATTTCGAAGAGATGTATAGCCATATAAATCACAATCTACATGAAGAAGCTGAAACTTTTAACACTTCACATGATTTTAATGACTGTAATTATCCTGTATTTGATTGTTTAGATAGTCAAATATCCTTTGAAGAAGTATGTAACGCCATATCACTACTAAAGAAAAATAAGGCATCTGGTACTGATATCTTATCGAAACATGCGATATCTTAGCTGGTTATATTACAGAGATTTTCAATGTCATACTTGATCTAGGGATATTTCCCAACTCTTGGACGAAGGGCATAATCGTACCTATATATAAGAAGGGAGATAAATCAGATGTTAACAACTACAGGGGAATAACTCTGTTAAGTAACTTTGGAAAACTTTTTACTTGTGTACTAAACCAACGTATTAACAAGTGGTGCGAGGATAATGAGGTACTATCAGATGCACAATTTGGTTTCAGGAAAGGGAGGTCTACTATAGATGCTATTTTTATTCTACAAACAATTATCCAGAAATATGTTAATGAAAATAAAAGGCTTTTTTGTTGTTTTATAGATATGAAACGTTGTTTTGACAGCATTTATAGAAATGCGTTATGGCTGAAGTTGTATAACAGTAATATTGATGGTAAAATGCTGCGAATAATACGTAGCATGTATCAGTCCGTTAAGTCCTGTGTCAGGTTATGTAACTCTTATTCGGATTATGTTAATATAGCAGTTGGACTCAGACAAGGGGAGATAAACTCGCCCATATTGTTTTCTCTTTTCGTAGATGATCTAGAACTTTATTTACAAGACAGGGTAAATTGCGGTATTAGCTTCCAAGATATTTGTTACATTCTACTTCTATTTGCAGATGATATGGTTATTCTAGGGGAAAGTCCGGATGATTTACAATTATCGCTCAATAGATTATATGAATATTGTGATTTATGGGGTTTGGAGGTTAACGTCGCCAAAACAAAAGTTGTAGTGTTCCGCAAAAGAGGTAACCTGAAACGAAATGAAAAATGGATGTATGGACAGGAGCAAATAGATGTTGTAAATGATTTTAATTATTTAGGTGTTACTCTAAATTATACAGGAAGCCATTCTTTAAATACCCAAACCTTATACGGAAAAGGTCTAAAGGCTATGAACACGTTAATATCTAACCTAAAAAAGTACGAGACGAAGCCAAAAGTGGCACTACAGTTATTTGATGCTTTCATATCACCTATTATTACGTATGGATGCGAGATCTGGGGGTTTACCAAATCACAGCATTTAGAAAAATTGCACCTTAGATTCTGTAAAACTGTACTTGGAGTTAGGCAGCAAACATGCAACGCCGCTGTTTATGGAGAGCTGGGACGATATCCGCTTTATATAAACAGATATATACGTATAGTGAAATACTGGTTTAAAGTTTGCAACTCAGAAAATATTTTGACCAAGACTATTGTAGATAATTCAATGGTAGACTCTGGAGAACAAAATGTGAAAGCTAATTGGATGAATAGTGTAAAACGTTTATTAGAGAAATACGGATTTTTATAGATATGGTATAATAGAACACATGTAAATGTGAAAGCGTTTATAACTGTGTTCAAGCAACGCATAATCGACGAGTTTTTGCAAGAATGGCAGAGGAGTTTAGATGAAAGTAGTGTTCTTTGCCTGTATAGAGAAATTAAGTTAAATTTTGGCTTTGAAAATTATCTCGACGCCATTGTTTCTAGAACATTCCGCACCGCTTTGACGAAATTGCGTGTTTCAGGTCATAATCTTAGAGTTCACACCGGAAGATACGATAGAACGGAAAAGAATGAGAGAAAATGCCAACTATGTAATTGTAACGACATAGAAGACGAATACCATTTTGTTTTTCAATGCAGGCTGTATAATGATTTGAGATCGCGCTACATTAAGAGATATTTTAGATCCGGACCTAGTATGTTTAAATTGATTGAGCTGCTTACTACACAGAATAGGAACGAATTACATATGTTAGCTAAATATGCATCAGAAGGGTTTAAAGCAAGAATGAACACGATAACTTAATCATAGTAAATTAATATCAAAGTAAAGTAAAAAAAGTTCTGTATGATTGTACAAGTGTGAAGTTTTAACACCATGACAAATTTTGTTCAATCAGATGCAGTACGTGTATAAATAAATGTAGTTGGATAAGTTTGTTTTAATCGTTATCCCTCTGAACGCTGCGTTATCAGAGGGGAGTAACTCATCAGTAATTAACTATTGAGTCCACAAAATAATGAAAAGCTTAAATTTAATGACAAACAGTGCAGATCCTGATCCGAGGATTCCTCTAGTAGCCTTCTGATCTGGGTCTGCGCTGTCTTCAACTGACAGTACATGCTTGTCCCGCGTGCAAAGGGTTTAATAAATATATATCATGCATATGTTAAAATAAAGTTCATCCATGATATGTAATTGTAATTGTATGTATCTCTATAGTGTCTTGTAAATAACTTATATTTGTACGCATTTGTAAACACCAGAAACTGTAAAGTTTACGTGTAATAAACATATGTTATGTTATGTTATGTTATGTTAAATATTTCGCTGACAGGCAACACCTGTGATTACCTACGTTAAATATTTCGCTGACAATGCCGCATCTGTGATTACCTATGTTGAATATTTTGCTGACAGTGCAGCATCTGTGATTATCTATGTTAATATTTCGCTGACTTTGGTTACCTGTGCAATCAGTTTGGATCCGTATGAGACATCGAGTAACTCGATGTCTCGTCAGGGTTCAAACTGTTTTGATATGACAATGTGTTTTTATAAACTAAAAAGAAGAAAATTCAAAATTAAGAAATGAGCAGACGATAATATTTGGCAGCGAAAGAGTTTTTCCTTGAATGCGGGACACGCATCTACTTTTTTGCAAACAGTGTAAACCTAGATCAGATGACTCATAGAGGATCCTTTGACAAGGGTCTGCACTGTTTGTCATTCAAACTAAATTTGCGATTCTAAGCCTTTCATACTCAACTGAGTGGACTTTATATCTTAACCCTTTCCCTGTTCTATGTTTATTCCAAATTTCAATACATACTGAATTAGAATATTCATGGACAAATAGTTGTAATGAAACATGGAAGGTGGAACATTGTAGCCATTTTTTAGAAACTAAAAACACAGATCTTTCAAATTCTATTAGCAAACAGAGCATACCCTGATCAGACGGTTCCTATAGGAGCCGTCTGATCTGGGTCTACTATGTTTGCAATGCGCGAAACACGTTTATATGAGGGAAAGGGTTAACTCTGATTTGGCCATTCCACTCTGATAATTCAGCTTTGAAAGAGTTAATCTTGTTACAGCTCGTCACTGAATCAGTACAGCTAGCGGATATGTATTATTCAAATGGTTATCTCTCTCTCCAGGATAGTGACGCCGTTGCGCTGTTTCATCAACTTTTATTTAATTTTCTGCCTCTATGGCAGTGTGTGAAATACAGTACGGCCTCTCAACATAACGACCATCAAAAGATTCTAATGTTGGGTCTTTTTGGAAGCTTAATGCAGGACAAAAGCTATGAAAAAAAGCTCCCATGGGAGCTTTTTTGCATAACGTGTTCGTCCTGCATTACACAGACACCTGTTTTTAAAGACGCCCATATTCGTATATTATGTGGTTGCTTTATTTAGGTTCTGCTGTACATTCCAGGAGATGAGGTACATTCGGAATACGTCATAATTGTCTGCGGCATACTCATGTATACATGTTCATATGACACTGAACTCTTTACACGCAAAGTACAAATGTAATTGTCTTCTGCACACCTTGTCATCTGCTTACTTTTATATACACTCAGACCCCTCTAACATGACCACCAAAATGTGTGTCTATTTCTATGTCTTAAGGGCAGGTAGTGTTTAACCATTTCCCTCGTATAAACGCATGCATTTGTATACAAAGTAGACCAAGATCAGACGGCTCCCATAGGAGCCGTCTGATTGGGGTCTGTTCTGTATGCTTATGGTATAATATGTATGTACAGTAGTTATGAACCTACAGTTTCTGTTTGAACCCAGACACCCTATGTACATAATTTATGCTATCATAAAAAAGCAGCTAATAAGTATTCATGCGTCGTTATTCCTAACATGAATGTGAATAGGGAAATGGTTAATGTAGGAGCTTTCTGCATTACTTTCGTCCAGCATTACGGAACCATCCGCTTTTAAAGACATCTTATCCCATTCCCCTCATATTGACGACTTTTGATGACTCTGTAAAAGTCACATTGTGAAACAAGTGTGACAAATAGAGCATTTGCTCCTACAGGAGCAAATGCTCTATTTATCACAATGGTTTCAAACTACGAAATTCTAAAAGTTTCCTTTTCTCTAGTTAATGCTCCTTTTCGGTAGATTTATTCAAAGAGGTTGTATCTAAAATAGCCTATGAGGTAATGGGTTAAGGTGGGCTCTACTGCACTGTTCTCCAGTTCCTTAAGTACGCCTTTTTACACCTTTGCAAACAAAGTAGACCCAATTCAGACGGTTCCTAAACTGCTCTGTTTGCTTATGAAATAATATACATGTAGATATAATTTTGCAAGTTCTGCCACGGCTAAAAAGTCATCTGTTCATATGTCATTAACCCTTTCGCTGCCAAACTCTGTCGTCTGCTAACTTTGTCGTCTGCTATAAAAAAATTATTTTCTTCATTTTTGTTTCAAAAACATAGTAACAGTAACAAACAGTTTGGATCCTGATGAGACGCCGAGTTACTCGGCGTCTCATCTGGATCCAAACTGTTTGCATAGGTAATCACAGATCCGACATTGGCAGCGAAAGGGTTAAACTAATTTAATTAATATCCATGATGTCATTATATTTCTTACATGAATATTCAAGGAGTTAATGCAGGACAAAAATAACGTTCTCATACATATAGCTGTCTACATGCTCTACAGTTGTGTTAACCCTTTCCCTGCTCTATGCTTATTCCAGATTTCAGTACCTACTGAATATTCAAAATAGTTATAATGAAATATGGAAGGTGGGATATTGTAGTCATTTAAGAAAGTAAAGTAACAGATCTATCAAATTCCATTAGCTACCAGAGTAGACCCTGATCAGACGACTCTTATAGGACTCTATATGAGCCGTCTGATCTGGGTCTACTCTGTTTGCAAATGCGTGAACACGCGTTTATATGAGAGAAATGGTTAACCTTTTACTCCATAAAAAGGCTTTTTTGACGCATTTGCAACAAATCCCAGATCAGATGGCTCCTATAGGAACCGTCTGATCAGGATCTGCTCCGATTGCTATGGAATAATTATAGATCTGATTCTGTACTTTCTGACATAGACAAAACCTATCATTACAAACATTCAGCTAATTAATATTAATGTTTTTTTCTTACATTAATATTCATTAGACACCACTCTCCCTATAACACTCTGACAGCCGAGTATAGATGTTTAGCAAAAGACAATTTGTCTCCATCAGTTTTCAAAATTGATTTATCTTGCATTCGTTTCTTTCAAAAACACAGGTAGAGTGTCAAACAGTTTGGATCCTGATGAGATCAAAGCTGTCTGTGTAGGTAATCACTCATCGGTCCGAAACAGGTTAACCCTTTCGGCACCAAATTTATAATTGTCGTCTGCAATCCATTTTTTGTTAAAGCATTCGGTACAATAAGGAAAAGAGATAAATAAATGCAAATACCAAAGGAATAAAGCACAGATATATAAATAGAGATTGAGACAAAAAGTGAAGTCCCTGATCAGACGCCGCCTTGAAAAGGCGGCGTCTGATCTGGGACTGCACTATTTGTTGTGGTGCATGTATGCGACATTGGCGGTGAAAGGGTTAAAGGTGTAAATCTTCACAATGACAAAGAACCATTACCCAATCATTCCAATACACACTGTACATTTCCAAAGGACAAAATGCTTTCAAAGGGAAGTAATAACTAACAATTGCGAAAGATTTGCCTTTGTAAAAGTCAATTTGCTTGTACTACTTAAACACATTATGTAAATAATGAAGTCATTTCCCCAAAGGAGTTGTCTTCACGTCTGAAACAAAATGACAAAACACACGACATATCTAAGAGACTGTTTACAGTATGAACTACAATGTACTTCAATGCAAAAACTGCCGCCATTTTATTCTAGCTGAATGCGTAAAACGTGTCAATTTTGCACCGCTATGTGATTCTAAAATAGGCATACGTTCAGTACTCTATTCCAATTATGTATAATTGCATTCTTTTGACTTTCAGGAAATTTCTAAGAGCATTTAGAGACGTAACTTGAAAACCCGTAGTTTTTGCCTAGAACATTATTCACGTGTAGAAATAATTATCCCTATCACTCGTAAAGAAAGCTTTTTGACACCTTTGCAAACAGAATAGACCCAGATCAGACGGCTCCAAGGGGAGCCGTCTGATCAGGGTCTGCTCTGTTTGCTCCTGTAATAGTATAGATCTGGGTCCATGCTTATAAAACGTTTAGTTGAGTCTGAATTCGTTCTCAAGTTTTTGATTGGTCAGATTTGAGCCAATCAAAAGCTTGAGAACTCAAATCTGACCAATCAAAAGCTTGAGAACGAAACTCAGACTGAACTAAAAGCTTTATAAGCATGGACCCAGATTCTACAGGCTCTTTAATGGTAAAATTCCCCCTTTTCATACTATAGTGACATTGTAACAACAACACTAATTACTATTCTTAAAGTCATTGTTTTACATGAATATTCATGAAGGAAGGGTTGGTCCTTAGCACACGCAGTCACTCAGCAGTCGAGCACCTTACACGGCTGCCAGAGGGCAGCACCCAATTCTAATGATTTGTACTCATTAATCCACTGAGCATGGAACCATATTGGCTCTCTCTCTCTCTTCTCTCTCTCTCTCTCTCTCTCTCTCTCTCTCTCTCTCTCTCTCTCTCTCTCTCCTCTCTCTCTCCCTCTCTATCTCCCCCCCCCTCTCTCTCTCTCTCTCTCTCTCTCTCTCTCTCTCTCTCTCTCTCTCACACACACTTTTTATACTGTCACTTCAATATATTTTCCTCTTTTATCCAGCCATATAAATATATTAAGAACGACCTAATAATTATACCTTTTACCATGTCTATAGCCTGATCCTAAAATGGCAATGTGCGCTTACACTGTAAGAAAATGACCGATGAGTGTTTTAACCCTTTCCTCCATAAATACGCATTTCTACGCCTCTGTAAAAATCACCTGTTGAAACCATTGTGATAAATAATGCATTTGCTCCTATAGGAGCAAATGCTCTATTTATCACAATGGGTTTCAAACTACAAAATTCTATTTTTTTTTCTTTTCTCTAGTTAATGCTCCTTTTCGGTAGATTTATTCAAACAGGTTGGGTCTGTGAGGAATGGGTTAAATACAGATAGTCCCCTTATGGCAATAATACGGAAAACACTGGCCACTCTAATCAGAGGGTACCTGCAGTAGCCATCTGATCTTGGTCTTCACTGTTTACAAATGACATACTGAAGAATGTCTCTAAACCAACCTACTTATAATCATTGGGTTCTTTAAAAGCGTGTGGTTGCTTAATGCAGTACGAATGCAATATGCACAGGAAATTGAAGCTTTCTGTATTACATTTATCCTGCATTAAATTACCATCAGCGTTAAAACCCATTATCTCATATAAACGCCACTTCACGTCTTTGCAAACAGAGTAGACCCAGATCAGACGGCTCCTGTATAGGAGCCGTCTGATCTGGTTCTGCTCTGTTTTCTTTCTTTGCGTCCTATCTGGATCAAAGCTGTTTACCAGTTATGTCGCTTTATACACCATAAAGGTTAATATAAATGTTTTCATCTAAATTGTTATATGTTTCCCCAGAAGAAAATCCGACATCATTCATTGTTTCAGGAATTCTTTATTTAATCTTTTCTATTCTCCGGGACGCGTTTGTCACATTCTAAGTAATAGAATCCCAATTGATCGGCAATAAACGCCTACAGAACGTGTCACCGATTAGACAGAAGACACGCCGAGGGAGCATTATTCGTAGCTTCATGAAAAACTGTATCAACTACGGTGACAACTGATTACACTGGAGTTTAGAGTATTTGCTCAGCACCCATGCTGTTGGATCCACTGTCAGTGGATTTCTCAAAAGAGCTTAATCGATTCGGAAATATATAAACATTGCTTTAGATAAGAGTTAGAGAAGACGTTTTATTATGCAACAGGATAAGGTGTAATTTGCTCCATACATACGCCTTTCCACGCCCTTACAATCAGAGTAGACCCAGATCAGACGGCTCCTGTAGAAGCCGTCTGATCAGGGTCTACTCTGTTTGCTTTTGAACGGATGCCGATCTAATTCTTCAGTTTCTGTCCTGATACTAGATATTCTGGGTCGTTATTTCTTACACGAGTATTCATGGAGTGGAACAGTTAAGCTAATAACATTGGAAAATCTGGCGGTAGCGTATTATAAGGAGAAGTGAAGTAATGAACATTGCTGAAATTGATATTGACAGAGGTTTTAGTTAAGCAGGAATGTAGAACCAAAGTAATGAACTGGAAGACATGACTTTGAACGAAATTTGTTTGGAAACAATGAATGTATGGAAATCAATGAGCTATGTTTTACGATGGCATCAAGAATTAGGTAGTTTTACAATGAAAAAACCACAGGGGCGTCTGATCCGATTTTACTTTGTTTGCAAAGATGACAAGAGACGTCTCTGTGAGGAAAAATGATTCAAGCAGCCGTGTGTAGAATGTTAAAGCACCGCTTAGAATGTGTATTGTATGAATGACAATGACGAAACATGCATTGTGACGCCGCATAGACGTGTCGCCGCATCATAGACGTGATCGGTTCCGTCTATGCGGTGATTTAAAACGCATAGACAGTGCGGTTTGGTCTATACGGTGACGCGCAAAGCATACACAGGTCGTCCTGTTTATGCGGCAATAGTGTTTTGCCGCATAGACAGGTCTAACTTAAAGTATTTATCATACATTAAAAAAAACGGAGAATATAATAACTCCAATGAAGATGATGATAATGATGAAGCTGTTAATGGTGATGATGATGATGATGATGATGATGATGATGATGATGATGATGATGATGATGATGATGATGATGATGATGATGATGATGATGACAATGATGATAATGATGATGATGATGATGCTGATGATGATGGACCAAGGTCTAGTTGAGATGCAAAAGCAAATCAGAAATTTGATGATATTGTATACTTACTTATTTAGGTCGATTGTGAAGCAAGTAATCCCAACTTACATGTACATGTATTAACTCTTTCACTGCCAAAGTGGCCTAAATGCGCCACTGCAAATAGTGCAGTCCATGGTCAGATGCCGCCTTTCCAAGGCGATGTCTGACCTGGGACTTCACTATTTACTCCTATATTTAAGCCTTATTGCAACACAAAACGTAATAATGACGCAAAATTACAAAATGCGTTGATTTATTACATTATGATGTCAACGCAAAATGTAATAACGACGCAAAATGTAATAAACTTTGAAATGGGTCTGATTCATTCCACACTCGACTATATTCATTATAATGCATGACAACATACTACGATAACATACTGCAAACTCGTTAACTGACATAAAAGTATAGCCTTGTTGCAACGCAAAATGTAATAACGACGCAAAATGTAATAATTATTACAAAATGCGTTTATTTATTACATTATGCTGAAAAAAAAACTGTTTACGCAAAATGTAACGACGCAAAATGTAATAAACTTTGAAACGGGTCTGATTAATTCCATACTCGACTATATTCGCGACTTTCAAAGAGAAATAGGTATACATGTACAAGTAAAATATACATGTACCTGTTCTGGCAACAAGGGACTGGGAAAGGGGAGGGGGAGGGTGAAGAAATCATGTTTTAGGCAGACAAATATCAAAATACACCAGATGAAGAGTATATGTTGCTAGAGTTAATAATTTCTCTTAGTCTAAAGAGGTTCGATATCATGAAGGAAATTATTACATTTTGCGTTATTACATTTTGCGTTGATATGCATATTTGTAACCAACGCAAAATGTAATGATGTAAAATGTAATAAACTTTGTGATGGGCCTGATTCATACCATACAACTTTATATCCGCGGCTTTCGAAAGAAAAACGGATATACATCTATAATCATAACCTGTCAGAGCACTAAAGCCGGGAAAGGGGTAGTAGAGAGTGACCGGGTCTAAAGTCGAATATTTCATTTTCTCGACATGAAACTTATCAAAGTGCATTGGATGAAGAGTAGATATTGCTAGAGTCAATATTTTATGTTTAACTTAATCTAAAGAAGTTCGATATCATTGAAGGAACTTATTACATTTTGCTTTATTGCATTTTACGTAGATAGGCTTATTTTTAACCAATGCAAAATGGAATAATGGCGCAAAAAGTAATAAATTTTGAGATGGGCCTGATTAATACCATGCAACTTTATATCTGCGACTTTCGAAGGGAACACGGATACATGTATATAACGATAATATAACCTGTCTGACCACAAGGGCCAGAGTTAAGTGTAGTGGAGAGGGGCCGGGCCAAATTTCGCCGACAGGAAACATATCCGATTGTACTGGATGAAGTGTAGATGTTGGTTTACTTATTCTAAAGATGTTCAATGTATAAAAGAAATTATTCGTTTTTGCGTTATTTTGCGTAGGATTCTGAAACCCCCATACCCTTCCTGTAATATTTACAGAAGTCCGATATATGGTCGCCGGACTTTGAGCTAACCGCCCATTTACCTGACCTTCTTTCTTTCTTCTATAACTTCTTTCTTCTGACTTTACTCTCTCTCTCTCTGAGCTAAATGCTCCTTTGTCTGACTTTCTTTCTTCTTTTCTTTCGTTTTTCTGTGCTGAGAGAGAGAGAGAGAGAGAGAGAGAGAGAGAGAGAGAGAGGGAGAGAGATTTGAAGCGAAAAACATTAAACTTAACTACGCCTATCAATTACACAATTTTGAAATAACAGGCTTGGTTTAGCCATTAATTAAGCTTGTTCGTGAAACTGGGGCATGGTCTACAAAACACACAGACATATAAACTATATCAGAGACATAGATACTGTACAGAAGTACAGATAAATATGCGTGCACAAATATTTAAACCGTCCTTTCTCCAACAAACCCATTGCGATAGAAAACCTGTTTTAATAATTTTTTATGAATGTGAAATTCAGCATTAATTTGACAACACCAGCAGAAAAATGAATCATTACAGTTTTACAAGCAGTATAGATCTAGACAATTCGTCACGGAGCGAAAGCAGCGAGGTCGGATAAGCGTCTGTGTGACAGTTATCCTCAGTGACAGCGTTTTATTATGCCCTACTCAGAGATCCAGCTAAGATGCGTATCAATAATAATAGCTCTTTAATTTCTCAGCCAAACCCTATACTGTGACCACTCTTTAGAATCGTCTCGAAGAGACGATTCTAAAGAGTGGTCACAGTATAGGGTTTGGTTGAGAAACAATCACTTAGTAATCTGGGTACGCACCTTTATCTGTAACTCTGCTCTATCTGACAATCATCGCTGCCAAGCCTATCTGCAATGCATCTAGTCTGAATCAACACTTGTCGAAATAAAAACTTCAAGCGCATTTTAGTTTTATTTCTTAAATATAATGCGGCACAAGACAAGATTGGAAGAAAACACCAAACAAACATTAAAAACCCTCGCTTTTCGCGACCTTACTCGCATTTGCAAACAGCTTGGATCCGGCTGGAATGCCGAGTAACTCGGCGTCTTATCAGGAATCCACACCGTTTGACATTCGTTCAACAGTTTCCAAACCGCTTGATTGAATACGATGTAGCCAAATTTAATACCAGATACACATTTGATCAGACATTATTTTTACCTCAGTGGGGTAAGCGTTAAGTCGATGTCTATGTTGTTTAGTATCCTGTCACAATTTGAGTGAAGACAAGGCAAGGATTTTGTTATTTCAAGATCAATATGACCGTTTCTGCTTGCTTTAAATAATTGATAACGCGTTCTATCACACGGACTCCCGGCGGACCAGGTGCTTTACTCTTAGCCGGGTAATGCGCTAAACCCATTTATTTTCATATTGTTCAACCCTTTCCTCCATGAATACTAATATAAGAAATAATGACGTCATGAATATTAATTAAATTTATTTGTTATAATAGAACCTGGACTAACACAGGATCTTTTAGCCATGGCAGAAACTGTAGAATCATATTTTTATTTCACCATAAGCAAACAGAGCAGACCTGATCTGGGTCTTCTCTGTTTGCAAAGACTAGAAAGGCGTAAAAGGCGTAGAAAGGCGTATTTATGGAGTAAAGGGTTAAGGAAACATGTCCAGATCTTATTTAGGAACCCATTCATTTTTCATGTTGAGAGGACACAACAAACAAAATATATGCTGGTATAAGACATTGACATTGATGGGTTCAGCAAACAGTGCAGACCCTGATCAAAGGACTCCTTCAGGAACCATCTGATGCACACGAACAACCTTTACGAATTATCCGCATTTCGGTTGTAATTCGGTTAATCTCGGATATACTCGAACTCGTCCGATTTAAATCGAAATCACACGACAAGCGTTGCGAACGAGCAGTTACGGTTTCTGAATCGAAATCTGTATAATTAAACGTTTCACTCGTGCATATATTCTTTTTCACACATTTGCGAACAGAGTAGACCAATATTATTCCTGTAAGAGCTGTGTGACCAGGGTCTGCACTGTTTGCTTATGAAATTATAATATATATGACTACAGTTGCTTCCAATGCAAAAAAAAATCCTATGTGTATATACATGTATGTCTTTATAAAAATTCAGCTAATAAATATTCATGATGTCATTATTTCTTACATGAATATTCAGCAAGTAATGGGTCAATCTCGGTAATGCTCGAGCTCGTCCGATTTAAATCGAAATCATCCGATAAGCATTGAATGGGCAGAAACGAATATGTATCGACAATTACCGAATCAAAACCTGAATACCGTAATCCATTTCCTCCATAAATACGCCGATCTACGCCTTTCTACGCTTTCTACGCCTTTCAACGCCTTTGCAAAGAGGGTAGACCCAGACCAGACGGCTCCTATGGGATTTGCTCTGTTTGCTTATGAAATAATATACAGTCGAACCCCGCTAATACGACCACCTAAAAGAGGTATAATTCTGGGTGCTAGATGCAGGTGGTAGCTTAATGCAGGACAAAAATAATTTCTCCATTACTTTTGTCCTGCATTAAGCAACCACCTGCATATAAAGACACGTATGTTAATTCATTAAGTGGTCGCATTAGAAGGGTTCTACTGTATATACATATACAATTATACAATTTCTGCCATGGCTAAAACTCCCTTGCCCGTGAACCATTATCAAAGTTCAGCTAATAAATATTCATTACGTCATTATTTATTTTATGAATATTCATGGAGTAAAGGGTCAAGCCTTGAAAAACTATGACCGCGTGTGAAACAGCTTTTATCCTGGTGAGATATCAGGTTGGTCGTTATCCCATTTGGATCCAGTGCTTTTGTAAATGTAGGTCAGGTCTGATCTTGTTAAAATAACTTTTGTTAAACTGATAATTTTGTTAAATACAGTTAAACTTCGATATCTCGAACTTCAAGGGACCACACACACTACCTCGAGACAACAGATGTTCGAATAATCCGATTTCTAAGTTCACAGTTGAATGCAAGTAGAAAGTAATGTTGAAATCTGCTATAGCAGATTTAAGCATTACTTTCGAACTGCATTAAACTGTCACATGTGTTTCTTGATAAGCGTTGTGATACATTTTAGGACAATTTTGTATTATAATATTTTGGAAGGACCGAACTTTTACTTCGAGTTATCCCAACGTTCAAGTTATCCCAGTTCGAGATATCGAAGTTCAACTATATTTCGGAAACACGGAAATAACAAATGATCAAACAATAATCAAATAACACTGCGTGTGATAGACACTTATTTCTTGTCAAAATATCTATTCATTTTACTGGTGTTTTGGGAATAGGTCTTGGGTATGTCACTGCACACTGTACTACAGTAGAACTCCTCTAATGCGACCACTTAACGAATAATCATGGGTATTTTTTATAAGCAGGTGGTTGCTTAATGCAGGACAAAAGTAATGCAGAAAGCTCTTCTAGGAGCTTTCTGCATTACTTTTGTCCTGCATTAAGCTACCACCTGTATCTAACACCCAGAATTATACCTCTTTTATGTGGTCGCATTTTAGCGGGGTGTAACGTATTTACCGCGGCTGTCAACTTCAGTTTAGTCCTGATAGATTCCAGATCCTATAGACAAATTGGGTATCGACCAGTGGCTGACATAGTAACGCACTGACCGCTAAGTAATTGTCGTCTGCAAAAAACACTCTTCTACAACACTTTTCAACCATTTACTCCATGAATATTTATGTAAGAGATGATGACATCATGAATATTTATTATATTATTTTTTATGAATGGCACGTGAACACAGGATCACTTTTGCCTTGGCAGAAACTGTAGAATATATATTACAGTTTAAGTAAACTGGGTAGACCCTGATCAGACGGCTCCTGGGTCTACTCTCTTTGCAAAAAGCAAAGAAGGGCGTATTTACGGACTATAAAGTTAAGCAGATTTTCTTTCATTTTTCATCAAATAAAGTAATAAGAATACTATATTGGATCACTTGGTCAATATTCCTGTGATCATGTGCTATTGTAACAAATATTCTAATTAGTATTCATGACGTCATTGTTTCTAACGTGAATATTCATGGAGTAAAGTGTTAAATGGTAAATCATTTGCCATTAGTATTCAGTTTTATACTCTATTGCAATAAGTATTGTCTTAACCCTTTCCTCCATAAATACGCCTTTCTACGCCTTTGTAATATTCACTTCTTGAAACCATTGTGATTAAAAGAGCATTTGCTCCTAAGGAGCAAATGCTCTATTTATCACAATGATTTCTAAACTAAAAAATTCTAAAAAAATTCCTTTTCTCTTGTTAATGCTCCTTTTCGGTAGATTTATTAAAAAAGGTTGGATCTAAAAATAGCCTATGAGGTAATTGGTTAAAATAAGTAATAAAGAAACACACTGATCAGGTCATATATTTTAAGTTGCTTGAAATGCTTTTATCATTCTAAAGTGAATTGAATACAAACATGTTTGAATATTTTAGGTTCTTTGCACTTGTTTTAACCTATAAAGTGACATTTTACAGCAGTGAATTCTGGTGAGAACCAACACTACAAAACGGATATCAACAAACAGGTTTCGCAAACAATGTAAAACCAGTTCTGTAGATCAGACATGTTTACCCTAATCATGTTGTAAAAGTGTCAGCTAAATCTAGAGAAACTCGCGACACAGTGTCAACGGGTATTGAAGAGAGCCCGAGTCAATCGGCGACTGATCTTGACCCAAGCTAATTGAACATGCTACACCTGACAGGTTAAGGAATTAAGCTTTTCAGTTAGGAATTACAAATGCATCGTATATTTGTTCTAGGACAGATAAAGATTACAATTCTAATAACTACGAACATGTAATGCCTAGAGATACAGTTAATTTGTTTTAAACGAACTTTTTCGCTTGAACGTACTTAATTGGTACCCGTCGGCAATGTCTGTTAACGCTAACTGGTGAATATTCATTTAAGAATTAATTAATGAACGAATATTAATTAGCGGAACTATGGCACTATGATCAATGTTTCTTTGGTCATGGAAGAAACTTAAAAATCGAATCTATTTCATGCCAAACGCAAACAGAGCAGACCCTGACCCCTACAGGAGCCGTCTGGTTTGGGTCTGCTCTGTTTCTAAAGACGCTAAAAGGAGTAAATGTTTATGGAGTAAATAGTTAAACACCAAAACACTCATCTGAAGTTTCTTCTACACAGCAGAGGAAACGGGTTAAACGTTGATGAATTCTACGGAATCCAATTAAAGCCATCGTTGGTTGGGACCATCGTGCTTCTTAAAAAGGTAGGGGGCGACATTTAATCGTTTACTTGAAAATTGAAGTAAAATGCGAGAGTTTATTCATGTTTTCTCGCATTTGGTTTCAAGGCCTATGCAAAAACTTCGATTGAAACAACGAAAGTGCACAGGTGAAATCTAACATGGTGTCGGAGAGATTCCAAATGAAAACACAATAGAAAAGCGTGAGCCACCTAAGGATACAGTCCGAAAAACAAATGCGAAAGCGCAACAATGTGCTCTTGTGATTTTTTCCAAGGCTTCTACCAAAACTTCGAGTAAAAAAGCGACAGTGTCGAATTTCACATATTTTTCGGAGGGAATTCAGATGAAAACACAATAGATCTGTATGGACCCGTCAAGGATCCAATCCGGGAAAAAATGCGAACAATGCATCGTCGATTTTCGTGATTTTCCCCAAGGCTTCGGCCAAATCTTCGATTTTAAAATTTAATGTATTGATATATACGCTACAAGGATACAATCTGAAAATACCGTTGCATTTTAACCCTTTCCCTCATATTGACCACTTTTGACGACTCTGTAAAATTCACTTTGTGAAACCATTGTGATAAATAGAGCATTTGCTCCTATAGGAGCAAATGCTCTATTTATCACAATGGTTTCAAACTATAAAATTCTAAAAAATTCCTTTTCTCTAGATAATGCTCCTTTTCGGTAGATTTATTCAAAGAGGTTGGATCTAAAAATAGCCTATGAGGGAATGGGTTAAGACATAATCGCGATGGCAAGATAAGGATTCTGTAATGGGCCGTCATCTATCTCATTTTAGTCAGTATTTTGAATGGATATATGGAAAGTAACTATGAAGTAAACAATGCATACCCTGCTCAGAGTGCTTGCTCATGTAGACTCCCTCTTTGCTAGGTCTACATTGTTTGTGTATGCCCCTATTAACCGTTTCCTTAATTAACATTTATTCATGGATTGACCGATCACTTTGTGAATATTCATTAACATAATTTTATACGGTAAAATTTTAAACGGGGAATTAATTGCTTAGACAAACTATTCAGGAAAAAAGCTCATAAACAAACAGAGCAGATCCAGATCAGACGGCTCCTACAGGAGCCGTCTGATCTGGGTCTACTCTGTTCGCAAAGGAATGAAAAGGCATTTATATGAAGGAAAGGAAAGGAAACACGAGACAAAAGGTTATTGCTATCATTGTGAAACTTATTTGGATAGTATACGAAATGATCAATAAGAAATGATCAATACATGTAGCAGAAACTTACGAAGGCGCTAATGAAACCATAAATTCTAATTATTGTCATGTATTGTCTCGTTATTGTCAATTACTTTCACCATAACTCTTATTTATAATATATCCACGTTCCCAGAGAAAAGGAAAATTATATAAAGAATCCATCAAGTGATGTAGGCGAAACACTCTCTGCGCAAAACTGTCTTATCTTTAGGGTGTAAAGATTTCTCACGCTGGGTAATGTTGCAGACAATACTGACAAGTTGCAAGTAAGCTTATTGAGACAGCTTGTCTGTCATGTTTAATCCATACACGCTGTGAAAATATAATGTCTGCTGAATTTTGGACATTGCGCAATTTTGACTACTTTCGATTTGATCTAGCTTTTGAGAAACTATTGACAGGGTGTCAAACAGCTTGGATCCTGATGAGACGCCGAGTTACTCGGTGTCTGATCTGGATCCAAGCTGTTTGCAATTGCGAGTCAGTTAGCGAATAGCTTTATAAACGTTAACCCTTAGCCTGCTAAGCACAACCCAGCTGACATTTGCAAACAGCTTGGATCCAGATCAGACGCCGAGTAACTCGGCGTCTCATCTGGATCCAAGCTGTTTGACACTCTGGTCAATAGTATATCAATAGCTTGAACGAATCAGAAATAACTGACAACGGCAACAGACCGGAGCTTAAGCAGACGCCATTTTCATAGCAGGCTAAGGGTAAACACTCTTCTATTTATGAGCTGGGTTTAGGTGCTCGTGAACCAAGAATTCAAAACCTTGAAGGATTTATAAGAAATAATGATTGTTATATATGGTATATTAACTCTTTCGCTGCCGAATTTTGTCGTCTGCAAACTTAGTCGTCTGCTACAGTTTTCATTTGTTACTTTTCTTCATTTTTATTTAAAAATCAGTCCCAATATCAAACAGTTTGGATCCTGATGAGACGCCGAGTTACTCGGCGTCTCATCTGGATCCAAACTGTTTGTATAGGAAATGACAGGTGTGATTTTGGCAGCGAAAGAATTAAGACGATACTATGGCAGAAACTGTAGAATCAGATTTTTGTATTAGTTAGTGTCTATTAAGTGTGGATTTAATGATTTTAAATGCCGAAGCGCAGCGAGCGTTAGCGAGCGAGCAAGGCATTTAAAGTCATTAAATTCCCACTTAATAGACACTAACTGATATAGTGTTTAGCCTAGTTTTTGGACAGGATTAAAAGTGGGCGGAGTGAAGCTGGACTTGGTCGCATGCGTTGCTAGGGGCAACAGCCGAGACCGTGTGTTGAACCAATGTGTCAGTCATTCAGAAAGGATGGCAGAAATGAAGCCGACGTTCGACCTTCTTGAGGACCATGACGTTAAATTTTACGAACGATGCATTTCAAGTTGCTGTCTAACACAATTGTTAAATGTGCAGACACAAAAGTTGTTAAAACCCGAATTAGGTAAGATATTTCATTGAGTCGATGTTTCAAGCGCTGTGCTCTAAAAAAAGACAGCAAATGCAACAAAATGCTTTAAAAATAAAATTCAGTTTTAAATACAGACGTAGACTACACATGCTATTTAACCCTTTACGCAATAGGTACTTATTTTAACGCCTTTAATTATTCTTCCACTCTAGAAATTAGTTTCACTTTATACCGTCATGGGTAGGCATCGTGTAAGAAATATTTCCCATATCCTAGCTGACGGTTGCTTAAAGCAGGCTGAAATTAAAGCAGAACACTCCTAAAGTCTGCTTTAATACTGAAACAAACTATGGGGGAAAGGGTTAGATCTAACTGACAGCTGGTAATTTTATCATATTTTATAATTTCAGGGCCTGGACAAGAGACCAGTTACATAAAAGACAGGAATTACCATATATAATGTTTAACAGTAAACCGTTGAACAATAGCCATTCAACGGCAAAACAATGAAATCTCTATAGACAGGTCGTTGCTTAATACAGACAAAGGTTGTTCAGAACGCCTCGAGGGAGCATTCTACATTACATTTGTCCTGCATTTAGCATTCACTTGTCTAATAACTAAATAGATCAAGGGTCTTCTGTTTTGGTGTTTTTAATGCTTTGGTTTTTTCTTTTTTATTTCGAATCTCAGTACATGTAGATCTACCAATAAAATGTTTGAGTTGCATCAATTTACCTCATTTCTTAGTCTCAGCTTGGTATTCTACACAGAACATGTATACACATGTGTATTTGACGCTCGCGCTGTTACATGGTGGGACGAGCTAAAGCTCTACGTCACAGGATGTACTCGCGCATGCGCTGGGGACAGCCGACTTAGTCGCTAAGTCAGCGTTTAGTGCCTGACTAAATGAAATTAATCGTGGAGAAATTCAAAATTTCCAGCATTGTGATTGGCCCAAAAAGTAGGTTAAACACTATATTACTATAAAAGCAAACACAGCAGACCTTGATCAGATAGCTCCCACAGTAGACGTCTGGTCAAGGTCATTACTTTTTGAAAGTGTGTGAAAAAGCGGAATTAAGAGTGGAGAGTTAAATTTTTATGACGTTAAGACGATCATGTCAGTTTATGTGTCTTTATGGGAATATTTGAACCCACACTTATGCAATAGTTGTATGTAAAGTAGAAATAAATTCGAATCTAAAGTTAAACCTTTTTTAATTCTTTGCACGCTAAGTAATTTTTCGTCTGCAACATTTGTCGTCTGCTTCAATTCTTAAAATAAACTTTTTCTCATTTCTTTGCAAAAATATGGTCAATATGACAAACAGTTTGGATCCTGATGAGACGCCGCATTATGCGGCGTCTCATCTGGATCCAAACTGTTTGCATAGGAAATCACGGTTTCACTGCTAGCGTGCAAAGAGTTAAGCCTTAATTTGATAAATAATCATATAAAAATTATACATGTAAACTTATGAATATTTATTATATAAATAAGAGGCTTGGTGTTTTATCAGGGTCCAAGTGGTTTGACACTCGGCCAAAAAAATCTAAAAGATTGATCGAATCGGAAGTAGTCAAAATTTCACAATATCCAAATTTGAGCAGACATCTTTTTTTCACAGCAGGTTGACGTTTAACCCTTTTACCGCCAATGTCGCATAAATGCACCATGACAAAAAGTGCAGTCCCAGATCAGACGCCGCCTTTTCAATGCGGCGTCTGATCAGGGACTCCATTTTTTGTCTCAAACTATTCTTTTACATCTGCACTTTATTCCTTTGAAATTGCATTTATTTATCTCATTTCCTTATTTTACCAAATGACTTAACAAAAATTTGTTTGCAGACGACAATTAGAAATTTGGCACCGAAAGGGTTAAGCTAAATACAGTAAACCCCTCTAAACCAGGCGTTAAATTAAGTGTATTTATCAGTCTTGGAGACAAGCTGCAGCTTAATGCATCCTATAGGAGTTTTCTGCATGACTTTCATCCTGCATTAAGCAGCTACATGTATCTGCCTAAAAGTATCTAAATTCTTCCCTACTGTAATTCCGGTTTAGAGGGTGTTTACTGTGCGTGTTTTTTTATAGACGCCCTCCCCCTGTTCAGTCACGTGATCGTTTTATTATACTTAGTTTTCAATCTGAATACCAGCACTTGCATCTTTTTGACTCAATAAAATACTATACATGGAAAGACAGATTAATATGAGATGTTTTATTATAATTAGTTTCCAGTCAGAGTACCAGCACTTACATCTTTTTGACTCAATAAAATGCTATACATAGAAAGACAGATTAATATTGCCTTGATAATTAGTGTACAGTGCTCCCTCCCTACAACGGCCCTCTCAATAACGATTCCCTCCTTACAACAACGTTGATTATACTGCAAAGTAAATCCTCACTTCTGATTGGTTAAGAGTCCATGTACCCTGTGAGCTGACAGGGTACATAGAAATTCCCCATGGCAGGCCCCACTTATTATGGTCAGGAACCAAAAGACCGACTTCTCGACTCGGCTAAACAATAGCAACATTCATAATAGACAACTATTGATACGTAAAGAAAAAAATGCAGAAATGAATTAAAAAACATCATTGTTTGAAATGACCAATAAAACAGTTTTTAGAGGAGTTATTATATCGCCCAGCCAATAATAACACGAACGCCGATGAGATACAATATACACCACTACGGATACCTTCGGGTAGTCTTAATGTATTTGGGGCGTTTTTAGGGGAATTAGCGTGTTTAGTGATTCAACATGCCAAAATGGATTTATATAAATTATCCGAACCGTAAAACTTTGCAGTATAATAAATTCGTTATACAGTTCTTTCCCAGGGTACATGACGATTTATTCCCGGCTGGTAAAATAATGTAACCCTCGCCTAACGGCTCGGGCAACATGATTTTCCTCAACCGGGAATAAATCGTCATGTACCCTGGGAAAGAACTGTATAACTAATAATGTCACTGTTTCCAAAACAACAAGGCTCCAGACACAACTTTTTTCCCATCGTATTTTCTTTATACCTCCATCAAACCCTACGTTGTGACCACTCTTTAGAATCGTCACTTTGTGACGATTCTAAAGAGCGGTCACAACATAGGGTTTGATTGAGGCATAACGGTTTTAGTTCTCGAAATACACCTTATCTGGGGATCTGCAAACAAGCTAATTATGTTTGATTTTCCTTCCCTATAACAACTTCCTCTGAACAAAACATACAATTTTCGTATCCCAAAGGGTGTCGTTGTAGAGAGGGAGCACTGTATAACTAGGATTAATCCTATAAATACGGGACATGCATGCACTGGTATTTACAAACAGTGTAAACCAAGACCAGGTGTCTCCTAGAGGAGCCCTCTGATCAGGGTCTGCACTGTTTGTCTTTCAAAATCATTTATGAATCAAGTTTAACACACTATCCTCTAGTGACGCATTTTTGCGCATCTATAAAAGTCACTTTATGAAACCATTGTGATAAATAGAGCATTTGTTCCTATAGGAGTAAATGCTCTATTTATCACAATGGTTTCAAATTACAAAATTCTAAAGTGTGCCTTTCCTCTAGTTAATGCTCCTTTTCGGTAGATACATTCAAAGAGGTTGGGTCTAAAAATAGCCTAGAGTTAATGCTCCTTTTCGGTAGATACATTCAAAGAGGTTTGGTCTAAAAATAGCCTAGGAGAGAATGAGTTAAGCCCATCAGACTGAGTGGACTCTATAGTTAAACACTGATGGGCTATTCCACTCTCAACATCAGGGTTGAAATGGTTAAGGTTTACCCTTTCATACTCAGTGGACTCTACAATTAAGCACGAATGAGCAATTCCATTCAGAAAATTCAGCAGTGAAAGGGCTAATGGCTGACAGATTACAATCTATGAACATAAATGCCTATGCAATACGCACAACACTTTTGTATTTGAGACATTTTACGGAAGTAAGCCCGTATTTGCTAAAGTTGTCTGCGTATATTGAAGTAAGCCCGTATTTGCTGAAGTTGACTGCGTATACTGAAGTAATTGAACGTTTGATAAAGTTTCCTACTTATATTGAAGTAAGCCTGCGTTTGCTAAAGTTGTCTGCGTAGGGCCTATATAGAAGCAAGTCCGCATTTGCTAAAGTTGTCTGTGGATACTGAAGTAAGTCCGCATTTGCTAAAGTTGTCTGTGGATACTGAAGTGAGCCAACGTTTGCTAAAGTCGTTCTTAGGTACTAAAGGTACACCCGCGTTACCGATGTACATCAGCATTTGGCTGACGAATATCCACGCTAAAGTCACAGGGGTAAGACACGTTTGAGTCAGTATATGAAGATGACTGAAACGTGTCTTACTCCTGTGGCTAAAGTATGGTTGCCTTCTAGAAGCACTAGTGGTGTTTGGAAAGTAATGCAACTGCTTTCGCGATTTGTTTTGATAAGAATTACTCTAGTTTAGATTGTACACACCTTTATAAATTGAAACAGTTGTCTGAAACAGGTGTACTGGCCATGTACTGAAACATTGCAAGAGTAACAAATAAACGTGCCTACTGAAGTGCTCAAACCGTCATTTCTCAATGTATTTCTGTATGTCGAAGTAAGTCCGAGTTTGCTGACAGAGGTGTAGCTGAATCCAAATGTAATGTACGCAATGTTGCTATAGGGGCCCGGAACATTTTAGAATTGTGTAATTTTTAACTATTTCGGCGCCAATGTCGCCTGTTGGCACCATTGAAAACAGTACAGTCCCAGGTCAGATGCCGCCTTTTCAAGGCGGCATCTGACCTGGGACTTCACTGTTTTCTGTATTATTTTAGCCCAAGCATACAGGTTTTTAAAAACAAATGTTTTACTAATATACCTTTATTATTTAGTTTAGAATTATATTCAATATGGAATTATTATTGTAGACGACACTTCTAAATTTGGCGCCAAAAGAGTTAAACCATTGTGATGAATAGAGCATTTGCTCATATAAAGGAGCAAATGCTCTATTTATCACAACAGTTTCAAAAGGTAACTTTACAGAGTCGTCAAAAGGCGCCAATATGAAGGAATGGATAAAGGTTACATGATAAGACAGAACGTTTATCAAAGTAAACCTTCGACGTTTGTTCCATTTTGGCCAAAACAATGTTTTCATCTTTCAGATTGGTGTTACGCACGTGCGTAAGTGCGTATGGCTAGCTACACCCCTGGCTGAAGTATATTCGTGTATGCAGAAGCACGCCCGGGGTTGCTGAAATACATGTTCGTGTTTGCTGAAGCACGCCCGCGTTCGCCGATGTATGTCCGCACTTGCTTAGGTGTGCCCGCATTTACTAAAACACACCCGCACCTTTTAAAGTATGTCCGTCTTTGCTTTTGCTAAAGTATTCTACATTTAATGAAGAACGCCACCCACGTTCAAAAAGTACGACTGTGATTGTTGAAGTCTACGATAAGGTTAGAGAAGCTGAGAAGCCATTAACCCCTTGAATGCTGGACACACATGCGCTGGGATTTGCAAACAGTGTAGACCAAGATCAGAGGGCTCCTAGAGGAGCCCTCTGATCAATGTCTGCACTGTTTGTCATTCAGAATGGCCTTTCATATTGTGTGGATTCTGTAGGTAAACACTGATTATCTATATCACTCTGGAAAATTCAGCACTGAAAAGTTTAAACTCGAATAACGTCATGGACTGTGTCTTTGTTGTCATGTGTTTTAACCTTTAGCCTGCAGAGCAAATTATTTTTACAAAATGGTTCACCTAATTAAATCATTTTCAAAATTCAAGCTATAATCAAGTTTTGTCTTCCAAAAAGCAACCAGTGTGTCAAAGAGTTTGAATCCTAATGAGACGACGCGTTACTCGGCGTCTCATCTGGATCCAAACTGTTTTGCATAGGTGTTCACTCATTCGCCCATAGCAGGCTAAAGGTTAAACATATATCCAATTTAGAGTTGCATTCATCTTAGAAAATGGGAAATTTAATAAGAAATAGCTGAAACGATGTGGGTGCGACACTGTCTGCGTGAAATCGGTGAAAAGTATTCCCACGTTAGGATAAACCAGAGACAAGACTGACGTGTTGCAGGGGGAATTAATTAAGACAGTAATCAATTTCGCTAAGCCTTTCCCGCATATAAACGCATTTGAAAACAGAGTAGATCCAGATGAGAGGCCCTCGTAAGAGCCGTCTGATCGGAGTCTCTGCTCTGTTTGCTTAACCCTTTCCCTGATGAAAAGTCATGTAGGAAATCATGACTTCATGAATATTAATAAGATTATTTTTTATAATGATATATGGACACGGGGAAGGCGGAACGTTATAGCCATTTTAGAAAGTAGGGAAACATATCTATCAAATTCCATTAGCAAACAGAGCAGACCCTGATCAGACGACTAGCAAACAGAGCAGACCCTGATCAGACGACTAGCAAACAGAGCAGACCCTGATCAGACGACTAGCAAACAGAGCAGACCCTGATCAGACGACTAGCAAACAGAGCAGACCCTGATCAGACGACTAGCAAACAGAGCAGACCCTGATCAGACGACTAGCAAACAGAGCAGACCCTGATCAGACGACTCCTATAGGAGCACGTGTATATGAGGGAAAGGGATAAGTCCTAAATCCTTGGTGATGAAATTTGCAACTAAACTCATTCACTGACACGTATTGTCGTCTGCTTTTTTATAAATTTTTTTTACTTTCTTTCTTTTTTGGTTTACAACATCAACCATTTTGATTCTGAAGAGATGGCCTCATACATGTATAAACTGTTTCTCAAGCATTTGCAAACAGTGTAGACCCATATAAGACGGCTCCTTATCAGCATCAGTTGAACTGTTCTGTTCACTTATTAGATAATAAAGGCCTGTATCTACAGTTTCTGTCATTGATAAAACTTTCCCTTGTAATGAATCAGAGCTACAAATAACGGTGCGTACCCAAATACAGTAAAACCCCTCTAATGCGACCACCAAAAAGGGACATAATTCTAGGTGGCAGAGACAGGCGGTAGCTCAATGCAGGGCGAAAGTTACTTTCGTCCTGCATTAAGCTACCACCTGCTTATAAAGACAACATTGGTTCTTCTTTAAGTGGTCACATTAGAGGAGTTCTATTGTTCTCCACCAAACCCTAATACTGTGACCATTCTTTAGAATTGTCTCGAAGAGAAATAAAGGAATTATTATTGAAAATGTTTTATTTTACGCATCTTATCTGCATGAAGCTCTGAATAAAACTGTTAAATTGCGGCTATGGTTTCGAGGCATCTGCAAAATAGAGCTCTAATTGCGTGTGAAATAATATAGATCTCATTCTAAAAAAGTAAAGTACATAGTTATAGTCTACTTTCAGTCCGAATGACTGCTCAGCCGACTGTACATTTATACCCCTGGTCATTGAGTCATTGGCCTGAGCACTGCTAACATATGGCACAATCATGGAGCCGCAGTACCGGCGAGTGACCCTCACTGGTACAATGTACCCATTTTAACCCCTGGGTGGAGAGGAGGTGCGGGTGGGACACACGGAAAAGCAACCGCCTGCTTATGAAGACAGTCATGTTTGTTCCTAAAGGAGCTTTCTGCATAACTTTCGTCCTGCATTAAGCAACCACCTGCTTATGAAGACAGCCATGATTGTTTCATAAGTGGTCGCATTAGAGGGGTTTTACTGTATTCATTAAGTGGTCGCTTCCAACCTTTTACCTGGTATTAGAAATCGTGACGTGATGATGAATATTTATTAACTGAAGTTTTATAAGGGTATACATGTACAAGATGTTTTAGTATAAATTGTAGAATCAGATCTATATATCCCATAAGCTAGTAGCTATATCTATACCTGGGTCGTCTGATCTAGCTATATCTACCTGGGTCGTCTGATCTGGGTCTACTCTGTTTGTAAAGACGTTAATAAGCACATTCAGTAAAACCGCTATAAACCGGAATTTTATTAACCCTTTCGGTGCCAGCATTGTCGTCTGCTGGGCATAGTTTCGTTTGTTTTTAGTGTAAGTGTGTGCACTTCTTCCATTTTATTTATAAAACAGTAAACAGAGTGTGAAACAGTTTGGATCCTGATGAGACGCCGAGTTACTCGGCGTCTCATCTGGATCCAAACTGTTTGCATGTGATATCATAAACCCGTCATTGTGGCACGGAAGGGGTTAAAGAACAATTTATGACATTTGGGCAGGATAAAAGTCATGCAGAAAGCTCCTTTAGGAGTTTACAACCTGCATTAAGCTACCACCTGTCTGACAGTCCAGCACTGATACTAATTTTAACGTCCGGTTTAGATTTTGTTTTTACTATATATAAGGTAAAATGGTTTAGATGTTCTATTGTATTACTTTATGTCGGCAGCATTGCCTCTCTGGCTTGTAGACCTATCCTGAAACCGGTTATTGTGATAGATTTTCCCCTGTAAAGTTTTCCTTTGGGAAATCACCCGCCCTGGTTAACGTTGACAAACTAGAACAAACCCCTGGTACATCTGGAGTCAATGTCCACTTTAGGTTAATATTTGTTAACTTTTATTCACGCTGTGAAAAATATAATAATATCTGCTTAAATTTGGACATGGTTCAATTTTGACTATTTTCGATTCAATCAAGCTTTTTGAAAAAAAATATTGACCGGGTGTCAAACAGCTTGGATCTTGATGAGACGCCGAGTTACTCGGCGTCTCATCTGGATCCAAGCTGTTTGCAAATGCAGGCCAAGACAACGAGATAAGAGTTGATTAAAGTGATTCGTACTATTAGTCAGTGCCAGATTTTATATATGATCAACCAGGAAAGAGCTAAACGAGATACAACTGCAAACATTTTCATGTTGGGCCGAAATATGGAAGCTGATTCCTGCTCTTACGCGCTGGTGTATATTCGCCCCGAAAGATGGACGGTGCGAAAGGTGGACATGACAAAAATGCGAGGACAGCTGGGCGAGAACATGAGCGATTGAATGTCGTATTTTTGAACAGAAACTTCGTGTCGTTCATCTGCCAATGATATATTTCGTAGAGTTATTGCATGAATACAGTAAAATCCTTCTAAAGCGGACATTCAAATTAGTGTCATTGCTGGTCTATAAGGCAGCTTAATGCAGGGTGAAAGTCATGCAAAAAGCTCCCAAAGGAACTTTCTACATGACTCCCTTCCAGCATTAAGCAACCACAAGCCTAAGAAGATTTAAATTCTTATTTATTAAGATTTCCGGTTTAGATGGTTTTTACTGTATTAATGAATTAAAGGGTTTGTTCTTAGACCAGTTTGACATGTCGTTGATTAGACGGGCTGGTGAACTTCCGTTATGTCGGCCTTTCGAGGCGAGACACAACACGAATGGCAAAAATAAGCCACCATACTAAACTCCTGCTTACTATAAGTGATAATGCAATAAAAGTAATAATCCAATGAACTGGTAAACATTAGAACAAGATCTTTTTTTAAAAAATCAAATACAGTACGTGCATTGAAATATTAAGCTATTTCGAACGGGCTGTATAGCACCTTAAACTAATGAATATTCATGTAATAAATAATGACATTGTGGATATTAATTAGATGAAAATGTATGTGAAGTTTAGACCTGTAGGATCAGATGTATATAATTCAATAAGCAAACACAGCCGACTCTGTTTAGATGGATCCTACAGGGGTCATCTGATCTGGTGGGTCTACTCTGTTTGCGAAAGCGTAAAAATGCCTTTATGTCAGGTAGAGGGTTAAACGATTAATGCATATAATTATATCAAGGAAGGTTTTCAACATATACAAACTTGCCGACTTATTAAAATCACTTTGCCGTGAAGAGTAGATCAATTTGATTAATACGAATACATGTACTCGTAAACGTCTTTACACAAACGGGCGATGACCGGGTTTAACTCTTTCGCTGCCAAATTTTGTCGTCTGCAAACTTTGTCGTCTGCTACAAATTTCAATTTGTTTTTATTTTTCTTTATTTTTGTTTCAAAACCAACAGTCACAGTGACAAACAGTTACTCGGCGTCTCATCTGGATCCAAACTGATTGCATAGGTAATCAAAGATGCGACATTGACAGCGAAGGAGTCTAACACTTATCTCCCATGTTATCTTTAACCCCTTACTTCATAAATATTCAAGCAAGAAACAACGACAATATGAGAATTAAATTATATTATTCTTAACCTTTTCGCTGCCAATGCCGGATCTGTGATTACCTGTGCAAACAGTTTGGATCCAGATTAGACGTCTCATCAGGATCCAAACTGTTTGTTACTGTTACTATGTTTTTGAAATAAAAATGAAGAAAATAATAAAAAAAAATTTGTAGCAGACGACAAAGTTAGCAGATGACAGAGTTTGGCAGCGAAAGGGTTAATAATGGCACATGAACATAAGACAATTTGACCATGACAGAAACTGTAGAATAAGATTTCTATCAGTGTACAAGCACATAGATCAGACCCTGGTCAGATAGTTTCTACTACGGATGTCTGATCTGAGTCTACACTGTTTGCAAAGGCTTTTAACCCATTCACGCATATTGACGCCTTTTGACACTTCTGTTTAAGTCACTTTGAAAAAAAATCACTGTGATACCCACAGGCATATGCAAACAGAGTAGACCCTGTGGAGCAAATGCTCTATTTATCACAATGGTTTAAAAACTACACCATTCTGAAATTTTCCTTTTCTCTAGTAAATGCTCCTTTTTGGTGGATTTAATCAAAGAGGTTATTCTAAAAATAGGCTATGTGGGAATGACTTAAACGCGTATCTACGAAGGTAATTGTTTGAGCCATAAACCCCATGAGCCCATAAACGACACATTAGCAAACAGTATAGACCAAGATCAGAGGTCTCCTTCAGGGATCCTCTGATCAGGGTCTGCACTGTTTGCTGCACCGATTCAAGTCTAAGGGTTTCACCAACATGTGTGTTTGCAGGTACCACTGACATGGCACATGGATGGGTTCCAATGATTAATTTAACCTTTTCCCTGCTCTATGTTTATTTCAAATGTCGATACCTACTGAATATTCATGAAGAAAGTAGTTATAACGAAACATGAAAGGTGGAAAACTGTAGCTATTTTAGAAAGTAAAGAAACAGATCTTTTAAATTTCATTTAGTGAACAGAGCAGACCCTGATCAGACGGCTCCTATAGGAGCCGTCTGATCTGGGTCTACTCTGTTTGCAAATGCTTGAAAACAGATTAATATGAAGGAAAGGGTTAAATCAGTTTACTGCATTCAGTGTCGGAGTTTATCTTTTACTCCATAGATACACATTTCTACGCCTTTGTAAACAGAGTAGACCCAGATCAGACGGCTCCAGCAGGAGCCGTCTGATCAGGGTTTGCTCTGTTTGCTTATGATATAATATAGATAGAAGTTACTGTTTCCATGCGCTATTATAAAAATTAGTCAAAATGTCATTATTTCTCACATGAATATTCATGGAGTAAATGTTCCGTAGGACGGTGTATACAGTTACAAGTTATTGCGCAGTAGAACAACTTGAAATGCAATATTTATTAGGCCTGCACACAAGGTGTGCATTTGCGTGATAGAAATAACATACTCCATGCAAACACGACACGCTAATGAATTTCAATGGTTATTTAATACCCCAGCATAACCATTAAATATGAAACACACACAATGCTCGATTAATTTTGTTTTGCCTGCCACTAACGAACAATTATTACTTTTGCAGGCAGTTTGGATCCAGATGAGACGCCGAGTAACTCGGTACCTGATAATGATCCAATTTGTTTGACACTGCTTGGACTAGAAATGGAGTAAAGTATGTTTGAAAATCTTAAACAGAAGCAAGTTTATATTGATGGAAACTTTGCTAATTATGCTAAAGGTTAAGCTGTTTTGTTTTTGACCTATTTCATAATATTCACATTTAATCATATTCCGCAATGATACTGAAAATTGAGTCCGTTCAGTTAACCCTTTACCTGATAGAGATGCATTTTTACGAAATGTGCAAACAGAGTATACCCATATCAGACTTTTCATATAGGAATTGTCCAATCAGGGTCTACTCCGTATGCGTATGAAACAAGAAGATCTGATTCTATAGTTTCTGAAACAATAAAATATTATTCTACAGTTCCTGAAACAATAAAATCTGATTCTACAGTTTCTGGAATAGTACAGTAAAACCTATCTATAACGACAACTAAATTACATCAAGTATTTTGTGTTAAAGGCAGGTGGCTGCTTAAAGCAAGGTGAAAGTAAAACAGAACGCTCCTATAGGAGCGTTCTGTTTTACTTTCACCTTGCTTTAAGCAACCACCTGCCCTAAAAACCATCTAAATAACACAATTTAGTGGTCGTTATAGAGAGGTTTTACTGTAAAAATAAGCTTGCTCATAATGCCATTATATAGATCAAGTTCATTAATATTCATTCATTAGTTCCTACATGAATATTCATCAGGTAAAGGGTCAATACTGTCTGCATAAAAATAATGTCTGCATAAAACTGGTTGAATATACATTCCCGTTTTTTCTAGATCACGCAGTATTAATGTCAAATACATGTATAGCTGGTACAAAAAGTTAAAGTACCCGACGTTCTGTCTGGTTCGACGTTAGGTGATACTCATAGAAAGAGTTTTAACCCTTTCCCTAGTGAAAAATTATACTTAACCCTTTCGGCGCCAAATTTCTAATTGTCGTCTGCAATCCACTTTTGTTGAATGATTTGGTAAAATAAGAAAATGAGATAAATAAATGCGAATTTCAAAGAAATAAAGCACGGTCATAGAAATAAAGTTTGAGACAAAAATGGAAGTCACTGACCAGACGCCGCCTTGAAAGGGCAGCGTCTGATTTGGGACTGCACTATTTGTCATGGTGCAATATTTTCGACATTGGTGGTGAAAGGGTTATATTGGTACATTAATTAACTTCATTTTGATAAAGTAAAATGTTCAAGGGAAGTTTTTGCTTTGACAAACCCTGTAGGGCCAGATCTATATAATTCATAAACAAACAGAGCAGACCTGATCACACAGCTCCTACAGGAACCGTCTAAGCTGGGTCTACACTGTACGCAATGGTGTGAAAACAACGTTTGTATGAAGGAAACCGTTAAGAGTAATCATGTTTTGTAAATAGTCCTCATTTGAGAAATTTGAAAGTATATAAAAATACATATAATAAAGGGAAGCAATTTATACAAACAATGAATATCCTCCCTTGTTGACAGCTAACCCATCACTGATTGTCTGTACAGTAGAAGCCCTCAAAACCAGAATTCTATTAGAGAAGAAATTAGATACTTTTAGGCAGGTGGCTTCTTAATGTAGGATGAAAGTAATGCAGAAAGCTCCTACAGGAGCTTTCTGCATGATTTTCACCCTGCATTAAGCTGCCACCTGTCTCCAATGCCGATATTGATAATAAATTGAACATCCGGTTTATAGGGTTTTTACTGTACCTTTATATACCCAGTGTATGGTACAGGAATCCCTCTCTAAAACGACCATTCGAAATGTGTCTGATCTTGGAAGTGTTAACCCTTTACTCCATGGATATGCAAATCCATGCTACAAATGACGTCATAAATATTAATTAACCTTTTACCCCCTTTATTCCATAAATATCACTGTCTATGCCTTTGCAAACAGAGTAGACCCATGCAGATCAGACTGTTTATGTAAGAGTCATCTGATCCGTGTCTATTCTGTTTGCTTATGAAAATGGATGTGGTATATATATGTATATGATTATACAGTTTCTAATATGACCAAAACTTGTTGTGTCCATGCGCTATTGTAACAATTGATCTAATTAATATTCATGATGTCATTAATTCTTACATGAATATTCATGGCGTTAAGGGTTATCCGATATTTACAATGGCACTATGAACGAAATATTTCACCGTGATATAAACTGTAGAGCCATGTCTATAGTATAGCATAGGCAAACAGAGCAGACCCTGTCTATAGTATAGCATAGGCAAACAGAGCAGACCCTGTCTATAGTATAGCATAGGTAAACAGAGCAGACCCTGTCTATAGTATAGCATAGGTAAACAGAGCAGACCCTGTCTATAGTATAGCATAGGCAAACAGAGCAGACCCAGATCAGACGGCTCCTATAGGAGCCGTCTGATCTGGGTCTACTCTGTTTGCAAATGTATGAAAAGGCGCACATATGGAGTGAAAGGTTAAGGTACCTTAATGTAGGATGAAAGTAATACAGAAAGCTCCCTTAGGATCGTTTTGCATTACCTTTAATTCTGCATTAAGCTATCGCATGCTCATTGCTTATAAAGCTTCGTGTTTACATTAAATGGTCATTATAAAGAGGTTGTATTGTGCATAGAAAATGTCGTGGTAAAGAGAGTAAACAACTGACCCAATTGTCGTGGCAAAGAGATGTACAAAATAATTTCTGTGTAACAGCATTTTAACCATGGGGTATTATGCGTCGTATACAATGTTCGATCGGAGTTATACGCTTTTTTTTTAACCCTTTCCCTCGTATAAACGCTTTTCACATATTTGCAAACAGAATAGACCCAGATCTGTCGATTCCTGTGTTCCTGTGGGAGGCATTCGATCAGTGCCTGCTCCGTATGTTTATGGTATGATATAGATTTGATTCTACAGGTTGTGTCAAAGCAAAAACATTCCCTTGAAGCTTTCACATTCTAAAATATCAGCTAATAAATATTCATGATGTCAATATTTCTTATATGAATATTGAACAGGTATTGGTTTAAGATCAAATAATATTTAGTCTTACCTGTTAAGATGATGTTCCTTGTAGGTAAACATCCATTTGCAATAGGTAAAGTGTGTATACCTTGTTTATTTCAGGGTATGTGTATTAGACCATGACTGCAAAAAGTCGTCTTAATCCAATCTCCTCAAACTGCCGCCTGCTGCATTTTTAAACATTATCCGATTCACTTAACTGCTTTTGAAAATATCGATAGTGTTACAAACGATGTAGAATCTGAAGAGGCGTCGAGTTA